>JAAXYW010000055.1:0-72481 GCA_036851895.1 Orthonychiurus folsomi | reverse complement strand
TGCCAGGAATAGAATTACATTTGTAATCTGTGAAAATACTCAAAGCACCCTCAAAGCACCCGGGAATAAACCCTGGGTTTATTCCCTAAATCAAAAATCCCGGGATTTTTACAACACTAGATATGACAGGCAAATGAATTACCCTTTCCGCCAAAATATTGGTTTTAAGTTCTTGTTTATTCAAAATGCATGTTTCATCAAAGAGTAACAATAATCAAAAACATATTCTATACTCACTCGATGGACATGAGTAGAAGTTGTCAATGGAAGAGGTTTAGTCGAAAAGACCTGAAAATAGAAAGGGTTTTTGGTATTAGATTACAAATTCAAACGATTTACCAGGAGAACAAATTTAACGCATAAGTACAATAAGAAATGCAAATATTCTGGCTGCGCCGGGAAAAGGGCTGTTGTTGTTAAACTGTCTTTATTTTTTAAAGCACGTTATTGAAAAACTCATAGTAGATTGCAACCTTCTACAGATTTTGAAAAGAAAATGACCAGGATAATATTTGATGAGTCTAAGATCGCGTTGCAAATATATTGATTATATTCTTGTTTGAAAGTTTCAGCAGTTGGCAGTAAAGTTTTACATAAAAATATTTTAAAATAACCCAAAGCTCAAACCAGTAAGCTTATTATTTTAAATATAATTTCCACTCACCGAAGCCCATATCATCATCCTCGGACTCTTCTTTTTTCTCCACCTTCTTCTCTACCTCTTTTTCAGCAGCTGCTGCTGGAGCGGCGGCCGCCGCGGCAGGGGCTGCTGCTCCTACTCCAGACCCCACGTTGGCAATTAAATCCCGGACTTTGACGCCTTCCAAGGCCTTGGTAAATAGACCCGGCCAGTAGGGTTCTACTTCGACTCCACCTGCCTTCAGGATCGTCGAAATCTTGTCACCCTTTTGAAATGCACAAAATATGCATCAGCTTTCGGTGATCTCTTATTGACTTACTCTTTGCTCAAATACTTAAAACTCATTTGGCTGAATAAAGTAAATTGAAATATTCACAATAAATTTTGTTAAAAATTCTTCAAACCAAAATAAAGGCACTTACGGTTATGGTGATGTCATGATCGGTCAAGATGAGGGCCGCATACACGCAAGCCAATCATTTTCATTTAATCCAGCCATTTTATCTTTAGAGAGTGTTTGATGAGGTAGCGTGTGCAAGTCGTCGGTAAAGACCTTGACCTTAGCTCACAAGGAGAACAAGCACTTAAAATCTTAAATTAAGTTGGTTTTCTTTCAAACAAGCCGGCACTCAGAACTCCGTATATTCACAGGCAGGCGATTGCAATCCGCTCTTTGCTCACGAGGTGGAAGTCCAACCTACACATTACCAATTCGCAAATTCGCTCGGATCGAATCGAATTTACTTACATCAAAAAAGGCGGAGGGGGGTTTGGAAAGCGGACGGATCAGTATAAGTTTAAAAAAATTTAAGTTTCAACGCATCTTACAATTATGACGCAAATAAAGTGCCTATTTCACAGCGGCCGACGTTTGTTTTATTTGGATTCAATAGGTTGTTTTTTTTTGCATTTTTTAATTGCTTTAACGGCGCGTGCGGCGGTATCATAACACGACACAAGCGTTAAGCGTAAACAGGCGAACAAATTGTAAAAACCACCACATCGTCGATGCTGGGGATTAGTGCTATTTCCCCAATTTCGTGGGATTGTGACTTTGTGTTTTTGTGTGATTGTGTGTTGTGTTTTTGTACAGAATTGAAATGAGGTATCACATGCACTAGTTTTATTTATTTTACTATAAGTATTCAGCCCATTATTGCGCATCATGAGTCAGCCTATCGTTCTCCATCCTGTTACAAAGCTTTCACAAATATGTTCTAAAGAAATTGAATCAAAAAGTACTAAATTCCATATTATTTACACTTCTTAAATCCACGAATTGTTTTACTTTGGCTTGCGTGCAACGCAACATTTTATTTCAATTCTTATTCATGCAGTCTTTCGCAAACAGTGTACGTTGAATGCAATGTGATATTTTTGTGTGAATTTACATAGTCTAGTGGTGATTGAAATTTAAATGCAACATGAATGTGCGTTTGTTTGCAGGCGATGCGATGCGGTGAAATAGAATTGTTGTGAGATTCAGTTATTTTTGTCCTTTACTTCTCTACCAGTAGTGAGACGAAAATATTTATTTGAGACAAGCCCAATTGGCCAAATAACTTCGACGGAGAAGCTCATGAAGTTTTCCTATTAATTTACTTACAAATTAGGAATCCATAAATGGATAATGAACTACAAACTCCTTATGTTCAGCAGCCTTGCTTGCCAAGGCAAGGTAGCCAAGTATTTTGGTTCAGGTTCCCTGAGTCATTTCTGTACTAATGAACTAGAAGATTGATGGAAAGTGGTCATGTTATATTTGCTTAGATTGAGACTACGACCTCCGAGGTCCCGTCCAACCAACCAAGCCGAACCTCTTCTTCGTCTTGATGAGGCCTCGTATTATTAGTAACTTTTATTTCCTCTTCATTCCAATTGAGCCCAACTAAAAATAACGATGTATTCTTGTGGGGAATCCTGGAGGAGAAGCGTTCCATAATTGTGTATATTGGTACCCTGTAATGTAATTCAATCCAAGTTTTTAATGAGCAATAACTTATTTTAGTCATTAAAGATAAAAATTGTAATCATTATCCATTTTTGGGTGGATAGATGAGTTGGGCGAACAACTCAACTTCGCCTTGAGTAGCAGCAGCAGCAGCGAGAACAGCTACGCAGCAACATAACAGGACCGAAATTCGGAGTATTTGTGTGTTCTGGTAGCAAACAGACCCCCAGCGGATGAACATCCCGATCTTGTGGTCATCTGATCATTAAAAAAAACATGTGGTGTGTGATCCACGGGGTTGCACTTACACAAGACGACTCTTCGTGCTCAGTGATACGTCGTCGCCGGACACAATTTATAATTTGATTACCTGGCCTGCAATGACCGATCTCGGAGTATGAGACGACCACTGATGATTAACACAGTCAATTCAAAGAGAAATGCAATTGGATATGTCCGAAAATAAATTGAGAGAATTTCGTTTTGTTTGATTTTGGTTCTTGGTGTACCTGAGGACACTGACACTGCATTGACTTCTGCGGAAAACAAATGACGTACGTACGCGGTACTACACACCTCTCACATTATGAGTTATATATTGAATATGATACGGACGGACATGTACGTCATCGGTCAGACTACATAGAATAAAAGCTCTAGTGGACCCTTAAAACATAATTGTATATTGTGTTTAGCCTGACTTTTTGAAATACATTTTTAGACAATATGGAAGGAAGTAAAAGTAAACAACCGGTATTGCGCAATTTGTGTCTGCATTCTGCAACTACAAGTCTGCACTACGGGTCTGACTGCTCTGATCTGTTTGCATTTCAATCTCAACTTTTTTAAACATAAGACCTATCCGCAAACTTCAACTAAGATTTGATTCTCTGACAGTGAGGAAATAGCTCTATTTGAAGTTGACTATACGGAGTTGAATCAACATTATCAACATTTAGAGGAATAAGGTTTTTTTAAGCTAGAACTCATGAAGAAAGTGTTGCCGATTCGTCCCTGAGACTGAGTATGTAGGATTAGCGTGCGCGTTTTGTCCCGTTTAGGTGCTCGTTGTTGGGAGAAAGCCGAAAGCTTTGTGCCATGCTGTAGTGTAAATGCTAATTGGTTACCTGCAATTTTTTGAAAACCTAAAAAGTGATGCACTAGTTGCACTTTCCAGAAATGCAAGTTAAGTTACAGTCCGTTAGCATTCTCCATTCCATTATTAATTATTATGCGTGGTTGCAAGGCGAGTTCTCATGCAGGATCGCCAATATGATGACGAATTTAATTGCAAAGTCCTTCTAGTCCTTCATGGCATTTACCTCATTTTAACTAATTTATTAGAAGATAATTTATAAGAGGAGAGAATTAAAATTAACGGTAAAATCACCTATAGTATACGTATTTCGAATTTTGTTGTCTGGACTTCCAAATATGTAGTTTTAAATTTAAGAACACAAAATTTTCTCTTTGAAAATCAGAAGTGATTTGGCTTTTGATCCGTTTTGACAACTTCAAATGATTATAGATATATTTTTAACAAATCGTGACGTACAAAGACTAAAATCCAAACCGATTCTAACCGTGTGGATTTATAGCTGAGCATAGAGGAGTGCAAAGGAGCGAATACTTGAAGATTTTAACATTTCAAGATGAAAATCGTATCCTACTTAAGATGGAAGCCGCATAACAACTTGAAAAAATATATTGCGACCTAAAATTAACTAAGTTCAAGTCATCTGACAATCAAACCTTTACTTTTTTGTCAACCTATTGCTTACTGGATCGTACAACCTGCTCTCTTCCGGAACTTAGTTTTGAGCCCAGGAAGGTTAACTTCAAACTTCCACCGATTAATAAGGTAAAGTGTACTCATATTTTTGAAAGGCATGAAATCCCAATTTATTAAACATGATGTACTATAACTTTGTTTTTGAATTTTGAAAGCCGGGAACAGGAATGATAACGGCAAGGGAGTTGGATATCTTCAATATCTTGAATTCCTTTCAAATAGCTTAGCTGAGAAGAGAAGCTCAAGGAGAGTCTATGGACTCTCTGAATGGTTTGTTTTTATCGAAATCTTTGTCATCAACAACAAGAAAGAATGGTACATTTACACCACATCACCGTTCGTCATGCACATGTAAGAGAAACGCTTCAGTTATATTTGCATAAATATTTTGGATTTTTGATGTATATTTTTGCGCTGTCCGAGTCTGATCCTTTCCACGGTTTTGAATTGTGAAACTAATAGCCAAGAAAGTTAAGTATGACATGATGCAGTAATAGCTTTGGTATTGAATTGAAAGGGGTACGCCCGTTTAAATCAATCTCATTACCCTAGAACTTGTATTAGTTTCCTTTATGTAGTAGTGGTTATTTATTGATTCAGAACCGGCGCAACATTTACCTTACATTGGCCAACTGTTTTTGAAAACCCCTTGCCTTTGACTGTTGTGTATTAATACAACGTAAATTCGGATTGGAAAACTGATATCTCAGCATGCGACGTTTACTGCATTTGATGCTAATTCCTTTTTTTAACATGCTAAGGACTGTAAGGATCCTCCTGCCGAAGAACCTGGACCAGGAATGAATCAGGATAATGTGGAATGTCTTAAACAATGCAAGTTGATGCCCAAGTAGTCTACATTCTAAATCTAAATTGTGAAGCAGAAGCAATAGCAAAAGATGAAGCTTATTTGGACAATGAATGTAAGGTACGTAACAACCTAAGCTAAAGATAGCGAGTCAATCCAAGTCGAAATGATCCTCAGGTTTCCTTTTCTCTTTCAGATCCAGATTCCCATCCATCGTGGGGTATGGAAATAATGAAGGGTGAAGTCCAATTAGAAATGTTGAATGAATGCGAGGCGCAGTACTTGACTTGAATTAGTTGGTCATCATTGACTGAAAGGTAGCAAATAAATGAACGCACATTCGTCAATCCATCCCACCCCTTGGCTCAAAAAAAATACTCCCAGGTTTACATCCACATCCTCCGGTCCGTAATCAGAGCAGAAGTTTTAAAAAAAACCCACTTTGTTGCCCCTGAATACAAATCCATTTTCTTTTCTCGTATTGTGCAGGTGAAGTGGAATGGTGTGAAGATTCTTCCTCATTTAATTTGTCTTGGTGTCGGTTTCCCTTCTTCATCTCCTCCGCTCGGCTTTTCAATTGAAACAAAATTTTCCCCCATCGTATCGTTCCGCTTGGATTTGGCATGGAGAGTGGGAGAAAAAAATACACGTAATAATGACATCTTAATTCCTAAAGACTTGTTTCCAATTTTTTTGGGTTCTTTAGGTTTTTTCTTTCCTCTTTTGACTTCTTCCTTCCTCTTCTCACCCATTCATCCGCTCTTCAAATGCGACTTCACCTTCCCCCCTGCTGAGTCTAAAGCATCTATTTTTGAAAGACCTTTCCTTCTCTGTCACCCGCACGTAAGTTGTCCTCCAAAATTAGTTGAGAAACGGAAATCTTTTGTGAGACTTGTACTGTACGTAAGGTAATCAGCGCATGGATGAATGCCCACGGGGGAGAGTGGAAATTTACATAAATCTGCATCTCCTCGGTGCGGTGCGGCCGTACCTGTTGCTTACTCCCTTGTCATATTCAAAACGAAAAGTCGACAGATGAAGACGAGACAATAATGATGATGATGACAGTTGGACAGTGTGATAGGATGGGCGGTAGGCAGGGGACTTGTTGCATGGACCAACGATCGTATTCAAATATACGAGGAAAGACTAAGGCTAAATTTCAAATTAGTTATGCAATCTCCTTTCTCAGTCACTAAAGGCAAATGCGGAGCGATTAACAAAACCGAATCGAATCCCGTATGCCCATAGTTTGGATGGATGACTGGGAGCATTGCTCTGGTTGAATTGTATACACGTTTTTGCTTACACGCGATTACATCTGCATTCGTCCTGCACTTGCCAAAGAGAGTTGTGAATCATAAGTTAAATCGGGAAAAGACAGCATTGAATTTCAAGAAAGTTAGTCCTAATATATGGTAAAAATTTCCAACAGATTCAGATGAAACTACTACTAATATACTATACTGAAAATGCACAGCTTTTATAGAAATGATGGAAATGCGTTTGTGTTTAAGTTTCAGTAAAATTTGAAATCGTTATTGTAATTACTATTTATGCTAATATTATTTTTATGTATTTAAAAGGAGAAACAAAGGTTTGAAGCATTAATATCAGTCATTGTAAACCGGCTTCAGAGAATCTTCATCAACCATATCAGTGCCAACTGAAGTTTTGTCTACGGCAACCGAATCAACGGGAGAATGATATCATGGCAGAGATGAACAGGATAAGTTTTGATTATGACATCAAGCTTAGTTGAAGATTGAAGAAACTTCACTGATGGCACCAGTGTCGCTGCCAAAAGCCCAAATTTCAAATTGCAACTGGCACCATAATACTCCAAACGTCAACGAAATTTAGTGTCATTAGCGAAAAAACTCTTCCGCATATTTTATGAGGGAGAGCTGCGGAAATTGTTAAACTAATCGTGCTGTAAGTAACTTTAGAAAACATGTTTACTTAATGTATATAACAAATGTTACTGCACCCCAACTTTAGCTTGAATAGAAATTAATTGCTATAAAAGTTTGCTTACAAGGGGAAATATCTGTTTTGAAGTTCAAATTTAGAAATTTGATAAATGTGTTAAAATCATTTCAATGAAATACTTCTAAAACACGATTTCTTAATGTGACAAGTCATGCTGAAGCTTGGAAATGAATAAACACAAGAATTCTCATGCCGGAAATATTGTACACAATTACTCATTCATTGGCTTTCTTGCATGGTTTGGCCTTTCTCACTTTTTGTGAATGCTAATTGAGAGCAATTGCTCTTTTGGTAATTCCATACATTGATTTTGCATTGTGCATTGTTCTTTGCTCCACAACCACTCCACACACTTAAAAACTTTATTACACGACTTGGGCTTTGGAGATTGCAGAGTGCGCGAGATTCCATCTCTATTATTACATGAATCGTAGTCATTCGTGATTTTGACTTAATTTGTCCTCACATCCGCCTACGGAGTGTTCAGAAAGTCACAGAAGCTATTAGCATTTGAAATGTCTTTGCTTTTGTGTAAAATGTGAATAAGATGCACCAAAACCTCATTCCCTCATGATTAGAATTAAATTGTTTACAAATGCTAATGTTGAGCAGATTTACTATTAGACAACATGGTTAATTACTTGGAAATTCCGCTTCTTACCCCTTGCATTCAAGAATTAAATAAGTTATTTGAATGGGAAGCGTAATTCATTTGCTTCGTAGGACAAGCGCCGTCAGGAAAACCAATTTCCACTTCCAAGGTGTGATTCATTTGTCGAGGAGCAGCAGCAGCCCACCCGAAGGAGTGAAAACCAATCATGATCAATCACTGCATCGTGTAATTATGTTTAATGAGTGACAAGAGCAAGGAATGTGTGCGGCCTTTGCTTGGTCGAATACGTACGTACAGTATGTACGCGTCGGCAAGGAATTGCCATTCCATTTTTTGGCACATTTCGATCAAAATCTCCTTTGAAATGTTCGAGAGACTATTGATTAGTAGAGGAGGGCTGAAGTTGGTTGATGTTGATGATGACGGACGGGCGGAATAGGGACGCAGCAGACCACCTCCTTGAATTCCAACTAATAATTGACTCCCTGCACTCCCCTCCTTATTCATTAAAATCTTTAAACAAAGAGTGTTTGGTGGAGTTAGTAGCCGTAGCCGTAGGTTCAGGAGCTGACTTGCAATTCAGCCAAAAGAAAAGGAAATCCAAGGAGTCATCATCACCCATCCATCCATCCTTCGTGAGTGTCCTAATGGAAATTCAATATCCAACGTCCGACCCGACCCACCCGTACTCAATCAAAACACATTTTTTTTGCGAAGCACGACCAATGAATTGTGAAATCTAGGAAATGGGGACTGTCGTTCGTCCAATATGTTTCAACCTAGACGAACCCTCACGAATCCAAGACCAAAAACACGATACAATGCAAAATGATCATTCTTTCTCTTCACCAGCTATTTATCACAAAAGTTTGTGTGCATGTTTTGCTTTCATTATAAATAATCATCGTGTCTTCTCTCGATTTAACCTAAAGCTTTGGCTTTGGGAATCGTTCCTTCCTTTGCATAAAACTCGACGCTTGATCGGAGAAGATTGGATTGGGTCTCCAGTTCCAAGATGCGGGAGAGAGGGAAAAAAATGACGGTGAAAAAAAAATAACGATAAAAAGAACAATGGGAGGCTGAAGGGTGAATGCTTTAAAATTTGTGTGGTTTGCCCACGAGGCAACTTCTCAACTTGAATTTTCTACTGGTTTGAATCTACAGCGAAAATGACTTCATTTTCTTCTTTGAGATTTTTGATTCGCTGATTGTGATTGTTGATCCATCTCCCGCTCTCATCAGATCCCCTACTTATCTTTCAACACAAAGGCTCACCGCCGACCCGCACACATACACATCTCAACACACCGATTATTTGTGTTGTTTATTAACGCCTTCTTAAATTCATGTCTGGGATTTATTCAAAATGCTGAAATTTACTATCATAGTACTCTAATTCTACTTTTTTAAAAAAAGAAAGAAATTTTAATTTTAATTTTGTTGACCGGAAATCATTGGGATGATTTAGTAGTACAAGTCCAGCTAAAGATAAATAATAGTGATTAACTTTGTTGGGACCTCCATGATACGAAATGCTCAAGTCAAGATCACACCTGATAATGTAAATGAACTTGAGTGGCATTGTTGGCCTCTGATAAACTGGAGTTTTGAGTACCGCACAGGATCTCATCCATCGAACTATGGATCTTTAATCTCTCAAATCTGAATTCCATTGTCCCGTTGTTGCGTCGTTAGAGATTGCGCCTTTTGTCTCGAAAGATTTATGTCTAATTATCATTATGATATCACATGCCATCACATCATTCCTCATTCCTAGCCCAACATCACCTAATTTACTCTAAACAGCGCACGTACGTGCACATTTCACATTATTGCCATGCATGAAATACAAAATTACAACAATTAAGATTTTAAACAAATTTCCTAACTAAAATCGCTGTATTCTGTTACCGTTAGGTTTTAGTTGGATGACATAATTTTTACAAACATTACAATACACAGTTAAGTCATTGTCAGCTGTGGGCAGCCGTACAATAATGTATATGTGAAAAACAGTTCCAAGTTTAATTAGATTCACTTGTTAATTTATCATCCCTCATCAATAGTGATTGTAGAAGGTGGGAACGAGCCTGGGTATGCATATGACCAACTATCATTAAATAATCCCATCACCTCCATGAAAGACAGGTGAGAATTTAGTTGACATGAGTTAGTGTTAAATGGGCCTGACGTGAAGGATCCAAGCACTGATGAAGTTACAAATGACTTTCCCGTCACTTCGTCTTAGTTTGCCGCCGGTGAAGGAGAAAAGTTGTCCAAAAAAAAAGAAAGTACTCCGAGGCTTTCGGCTCAAACAAGGTTTTGCCACACACGAATTTACTTACTAATTTCTATTCCTATTCAAGGAAAACTATCTCTTGATGTTTTCAACACATCCAGAAACAAAAATAATTGGATTAGAATTAAATTTTTTGAATTGTTGACTATCACGTACACATTCAAACAAAATAAATTTTAAAAATAAATAATTTGAATGCGGCATATCCATTGCATTTATGACAAAGTACATGTTGAAATGGCAATCAACGGCGCCCACGCGCGTTAAAAAATTCAGTTCTGTCATCTCCCTAATTTCCAATTCCCATTAAATTCAATTTCAAAAGAGGCGGGCCCGGGAGCCCCACCACATCGTCGTCGTCCTAAGCTGGAAAGGAAGTCCTGAGTAATTCATAAACCACGTTATTAGTTGCGAGTAATTTTTCATTGCCCAATGCTCTCCTTTTGTTCTCAACTTTTTTTTGAGTCTCACCTGCAATTCCCATTCCCTCACCTCCACCTGTAAAATACATTCATGGCACGTCGCGTCGTCGACCCAACTCGATAGTCGTGCCGTGCCATGCCATGCCATGTTGAGGAGAAACTTTCTTTGACGTTTTTATGAGATGCCAATTTCTGAAGGGGGGACTCGGTTTTTGTTCCATCACATGCAAAAATGCCATCACGCTCCTTATCAGGCTTATTAGGGACGCCTTTTTGCTGCAGTAGTTCCAGTCAGCAAAGAAAGTAATGGCGGCTTTCCCGCCACCCAGCTATCATTCTGTTTTCCTTCGACTCCTTAAATATGTTTCCGATGGGGGGTAAAAGGGGGAGGGGTTTTGGTAGGGTAATGTGTGAATTCATATCTCATGCATGATTACTGCCGCCTTAGCACTTTTAGACCCCATTTCCAATAATTGAGCTTTTCCCCGGCCCTCCATTTCCATTTCCCAGAGCCATGGATTATTTAAACTCTAAATTCGGTGGATTGTTATTTTCCGCCACGTACGTTACGTACGTACGTTTTGTTTTGCTAGCAAAATAGTGTGTAACACGGCTGCACGTCGTGGCGTCGGTCGCGTCGTCGTGCCGTGCTAAACATAACTTTGAAGTCCAACCTCCCACTTTTTGCTGAAACGAAAGGGTTATGCAATTTCCAACTGAACCAAATAATTAATTTGCTCACCCTTCCCATCCTAACTACGACATTACATTGTCCTCACCCAGGAATGGACCACACACAGGAATGGAAAACCCAATTTCCTGTATTTAGACGGACTCCACCCTGGTGGATTTGTTTGATACGAATTTCAAACTAATCATGTTTTATGTTTCAAAATAATTTGACTATTACCGCTTCCTGTCTCGGGGGATGGGACGGGACAGGACAGGACTATTGTTGGTCCCCTTAATTGCTTTTGTATTTAGTTCGTTAAATGAGGTTTGGCATTTGGCTGCTATTTTGGTGTCAGTATTGCCTTGCCTTGCATATCTCTTCCTCCGACCGCATTTAATATTAAGGGTAATTTGAGTGTCATTAAATATAAATTGGTTTAAATTCAATTATATAACTTCCTCCAATCCGATTTGACATGCAATTGTGTGGGCATGTATGGATAATTAATTTTGATTTCGTCCGATTCATCAACTCTGTGAAAGCTTTTTAAGAGCATCTCTTGAATTAATTAGGTTAATTAACAGCTTATAATATTAATGGCGAATTTGCCTTAAAAACATGTTGCGTTCCAAATTTGATAGGTGACCTGACCTGTTTACTAGATTTTGAACCCGGAAATGTTGTTCGCCAGCTTAAATCATAATATTTTCGTCCTACATCACATCGATGCGCTGGACCAATCAGAGAAGAACACACATGACATCGATGCGCTGGACCAATCAGAGAAGGACACACATGAACTTCACGGAAGTAATAATTAGTATATAAGCCCCTATGAACTCACACTGTGTTATCCAGTCGTCGTAGAAAATCCCGGGGACCCGAAGCTGCATGCGTGGCTCGTGGCTGTGGTTTTATCAAAAAATCATTTTAAAATATTTTACAAGTAATCGAGGATTCATCAATTAATTTGTCGTTTTATTATTATTTCTAGTCCAGAGGAGACCGGGCTGGGCTGGTGACTGGAGAGATGGCCTACTCCGAAATTCCAGCTGTCCTGTTTTGATGTCCATAGAACCTTCACTCTTGAATCGTAGTCAGCGCAAATACACAAAATAACCCATTTGTCACTGGAGATCTAATTGTATTTGGTGATGCAAAGATCCGAGTTTCGGGATTATGGTGTTCCGTATTTCATCACACTTGGTAACGCTTTTATCAGCTGTACCTCAATTTAAGTTCCAATTTAACGTTTGTTGGGAAGTACCCTCAGGTCTTTAGAGTTCAGATTCTGAAGTGAGCAATTGGTGCACTCCTGAGTTAAGCCAATGCATCAATCTAAGCAATGCTTTTATCAGCAGTGCTTCAAATGATTTTGTTTCGAACATAACGTGTTAACGCGTAAATAAATCCTACAATATTGTACGTACATTAATCAAATTTAAAGGCAAACTTTTATGTATTTTTTTTTGTTAAATTATATATCTCAGTAATTCATTTTATTTACATGTGAGTGGAAAGTGACTGTATATTCAAAATAAAATGTATTGGTTACGTGTACTGGTTTAATCATCGATATTTGTACTTTAATGATCTGTGTACTGTATTTTAGTACTTTTGTATTGTATCTTGTAGCTTAGTCAATCGTATTAAACATCCAGTGTTCATGAATTGTGGTTTTTTGTAATAAATAGCAACTTGTTCCTCTTTTTTGCCTTTATTATATTTACTTGTAAGACAAATGTAGTTTTCCTATTCTTTCCCTGATTTACTGCTACTTACGTATAAGTAATGGTACTCAGAATGAATATGCAAACTGCCACGTCACATCACATAAAATATCACGAGTAAATCAAAATAAAAAATTTGCCATACACTGCACTTCATCATGGCACGTCATGTTACGCCGCGCCGTTCCAACAGTAAGCTCAAATTCAAATTAGGTTATGGTTTATAAACTGCTGACTCGTGAGTCACATTTAATGGCAATACCAGTGACCCAATTCCTCACTTGAATTCCGATTGACCTTCCATTATAAAATCCATATTGTGAATTGAATCCTCATTACACTAATTACAAACCGTAATTCAAAATTAATAATAAAGTGATTAATTCAGATTCTGAATGGAAATGAAGCTGGTATGGTTGAATGGACGGTCACAGTTTGAGATTGGTGGGGGAAAACAATGCAATGCGGGTATTGCCGGCTGGGAAATGGGCGAGAATAAAATAATAGATAATGATGAGACGGGGATGATGCATGGCGGTGGCGGTGGCGGCGGCGGTGTTGAATGCTGAGTGAGAGATCATAATGGACGAGGAACTAATTAATATTAGAGGAGAGAATAACCAGGTGGTCCTTTTTGAATCCATGGTCGGTCTCCGCCGAAAACCCTTTGTATCCAACCCGCATTATTATTATTATCTTTATTATAATACTGCGTCGACGTCGTTGGTCACGTGACGCCTTCACTCAGGAATTCACCCTCATCCATCCGATTAGCCATTCTGCGGTTTAATGTTCTCATTGTTTACAAAAACTCAACTCAACTGTACGTTACGTACGTACGGTGTGGAGGGAAATGAATTATCCGGTTCGAAGGACCAAAAACAAAAGTGTGTAAGGCATAGCACGGCCACGGCCTGGCCCTTACATTGTTGTCCTTGCTGTTTTGAACAATGGAAGTGAGTGGAGAAAAATAAAGTCATCAACTATCGATGTTACCCATCCATACTGCACTACTCCGAGGCCCCCCATATCATATGTACATCATGTACTACTACTACTAACATTGACACCGGGAAACACCACCCTTACAGAATGCACAACACACGGTTGGTTGTACCACATATTACTATGTAATAATAATGTACCGCTGTGCCGGGAATCGGAGTGAATTGTAATTTATTTCTGGCTCCCATTGTTTCAAAAACTTCTCATTTGTGAATTAAACATGTTAATTGCGCCATTACACGGCCTGAAAGCCTATCCTTAATTTAGGAAAAGCCAAACATGCAAGTGCACGAGCAATTATTGCAAAATAATTATGTACGCACGTATGTATTGCTTAATCACCACCGGATGGATCCCACCCGCCAGGCCTAGTCCCAGGATTCGTCAAAAATTATGCGGGTCTTCACCAAAATATTGTATTTTTTCTTCCCTGTACTGCGCTGCGGTTTGAGTTCCGTGGATGCAATAATAATAAATACTTACGGAAATTACAGGGAGGAGGGCTATGCGCTGAGCTGGGAATATACATAACATGGGATAGGTGGGTTTTTGTATGTAACAAACTTGGACAATTGAGAAATTTGAGTGTTATCATCCAAACCAGATCATTGTTGATTCTTACATACATAGGTTTACAACATTGTCGGCATTTGTGAGGAGACAAAGGGAAGGATTTGGATGTCATTGTCTTCCCATTGGGATCCAAATTGACCTCCGAAAAGGAAAACAATTACCCCGTGCACACACACACTCACGTTTGTATAAACTACGGCTCAATTTCATTTAATTCGACAGTCAGGCGGTGTGCGGCGGTGTGTGCATGTACAAATCCATTATTATAATTCAATTCAACTTCCCTCCGAAGGAATGGCTCTCAGCATGGACTGCTAATTATATTTCTACGGAGGCGATCAAAAGTACCCAATTTCACTTTTTGTGTGTTGGATGAACGTTAATTTGGACGGAGAGGAAATGAGAATATTTTACGCTCCTGGGTGGGACCTCCTCCTGGCCTGATTCGTCGGACTCAAAACAAAATGTGAACAAACATGACTGTGACAAAAATAACTAAATAACATTTGAAGACAAGGACTTTTACATACAATACTAAGATTGGATTCTTGGATTTGACTTCCTTAATTAGTAATCTCATCCATTAGGATTTATAATTGACAAAGGGAAATGATTCAGTCCTGTTTTTCTGGTGAGGACGGCTAATTAATATTTTACATTCAAAGGCAGGGGGAGAGTGAGAATGTTCATAATGCTTTTATTATTATTTAGAGTTTTTGCCATTTGTTAGCTTGCTCATATTTGTACCTCAGGATATGGCAATTTGAACATTTTCTATAAGACGTACAAAGAATGATGCCCATTTGCTTAATCGTACATCTGTATTTGATTGAAAACCTTTCGCTGAGAAATATTGCTTAAATCTAATCCTTTCCATCAATGTAATAAAACCATAGACTAAATAGTAAATTATTACTGAACATATTTATAAGCGTTGTTGCACCTTGAATTCGCCTAGACTTTCGCATGGCGGGGCGCCATATTTATATTTCCTGGTAGACAAGCACCTGCGCTGGGTTCAGGTTCCCAATTCCCACCCAAAATAAAATAATAATAGTGGAAGTCGGTCGTCGTCCCATGCCATGCCATGGTAGAATCAACGGAAATTAATCCTTATTGCACTGGACTGTCGCGTCCGTCGCCGGCGTTGAATGGACGCCTTCACTCAAATTACACTCAAATTAATTCTTCAAGTTGAGGAGGCGCCCTTTCAGCTGCAGCGCAGCCCAAGTCCCACACAGCGGAATACATTCATTTGATATAAATTAAATACTCCATCACATCCTCTCCTCCATTAACTAACAACTCCCCTGCCGAAAAGACTAAAAGAATAAATGAACATCCTAATTCCAAATTGTGGAGTGGATTCCCAAGCCAAGAACTCCCACCTGGGATAATCAACTTCGACTTATGATAAACAATAGATTATTACACGACAGACACACACCTTTCTTTCTTCCGCCACCGTCCGCGTCCTCAAAGCCCCCACACAAAGGGGAACCCGTTCCTAATGAAAGAGGGAACCCAACTGATTCCTTTATTAAATATTATTTTCATCATTTTCTCACACATTTCTGTCGTCCTCCGCCTTTCCTTCCTCATTCCCCATTTACGAAGGGACAGAGACAAGGGAAACTGTAATTAATTAAATCTGAATTTATGACGACACCACACCGGTGCGGTGCGGGGCTGCTTGCTCTTTTGTTTGAAATCATTCCTCTTCACATTACATTGTGTTAGTTAGCTGTATAGGGAATAGGAAAGGATGGATAATTTAACAAGTCCTGTATTATCATTTCCAATAAAAGGAAGTGGTATGTATGTATGGTTTAAGGTTTTACAAATCGTTTAAGACGCCGTCAAAGGGTAAAACTCCCGGGCGGGCGAGTGGATGATAAGAGGAAAAGTGTTTGCCGTCTCACCTTTAGGAGTAAGTTATGATTATGGGCTGGGGAACTACTCACTTTTGGATGAGGACGTATGTACGTACGTGGGTATTAGGGATCATTACATCACAAGTGGATAGTCTTCTTCCCCTCCTGATCTCCCTCTGATATCATTAACTCGAAGGAAGGGACTTATTACTTACTTGGGGGGAAGATGATCATCAGGCAACCGAATTATTTTCCCTTGCTTTAGTTTAATTGGATCGCACCGGCCGCGGTCGCGGCCTCCGTTTCTAGGATGGAACCTCCAGGAAGTCAAAAAAACCACCGGCATCGTCAGAGAAAAACACATACATATAAAAAGCGTATTTACCTCAAAACTGAAGAATCATTCAACTTACGTTAGCGTTATTCTCATTTCCAAATCCTCTGAGCTGTGGTAGGTGCAGGGTCTTTTTCTTCCTAAGGATTCCTAACCTGTACTTAACTGTTGACTGGATTTGAGGGCTGATAATACACTTAAATAGTAATAAGGGGACTACGGAAGTGTATGATAGGTGCTCTCCTTTCTAACTCATGCTGGATGCTAGCATGTATTCGCCATTGGAATACAACGTCTATTGCTATCACCCTCAAATCATTTTGAGGATTGGGCGGGGCTCCAGTTTTCAAAATACGGAAAGTGTGGCCTGGCCATCAGAGCTGAATTATGTTAGTTGGGTAAAGGAAATCAGCTGCGGTTGGTTGGTTTCAACCAAACAATACTGTATGCAAATAATGCAACATATAAATACAATCAACCTCAGGCCAAATTGTTAAAAATATAATGTATGAATTTTATCTCATAAAATAATACAAAATAAAAACAAATAAAGAAGCCCTTAAAAATCGGAGTTGAATTTACACTATATATAATAATATACTATAATACAGGGTGACCCAAAATTTATGCACCACCTTTTAAATTTATTACCTCCAAAATCACTCAACGGATTCAAAAACTGTAATCTACTAATTGAAACTTCATAACAAGAGCAAAGATTTCATACCACAATCCTTGATTAATATTAATAAAAACGCCGGGGTTGGCTTGTTGAAATAACAAGGGTTGCTTGCGACAAAAAAATTTGTTAAAATTAAAAAAAAAACTTGGACTTCAAAAAATAATGGAAAACACTGCTCAGTCTAGGAGATGTGCCATTTTATGCCGCTTTGCTATTCAGCTCCAGATTAGCAAAAAAACAGGTTTAGAATCCGCTGACTGATTTTGGAGGCAGTAAATTTAAAAGGTGGTGTCATAATTTCGGCTCACCCTGTATAACGTAATACATATTGAAATACGTATTATATATTGAAATTGAGTTTGAAGCACTTACCGCAGTGTTAAAAGCGAAAAAAGAGTTGAGGCAAAAGTCAGGTTTTTAACACACGAAGCATGGCCTCATTGTTCCTCCATATAACACAGGCGCAGGCCAGGCCAGGCCAGGCCTACTTTCTCCACTCCTGCAGTTGCATGCATTAAAACTGCTCCGCTCAATAAGAATAGAAACTAAATGTGCAATTTTCAACACAAATTCCAGGCACAGCAAACATTAACATGACAGAGGCGGATAGGATTGGATTGGTAGTGGTACATTTAATTGTGGCATTGGATTTCCAACAACACTAGTATGGTTCGTAGTGGAAAATTGATTGTTATCTGCTGGATATGAAAGCACCGATTAATAGTTGGTTAATTTTGCAAATTTTGGACAACAAAACTACAACAATGTCTAAATGAAAATAATATATAGGATATTTTAAAATAAATCCATGGACATAACTGATGTGATAGTACTATTAATTTCAATACTATTTATTTTCAGTTATCGGCACAGCATTTCAAATATTGAACAAATAAGGGGAAGGAGATATTATGACGAGCAATAGTAACCCACGTTGTTGCATTAAACTAGGAACTATTTTTTTAAAGCATTGACTTTTGATTTTCATCAAATAATCTTGAAATAGAGAATTCATTTCCATGTATTTATATGCGAAATGTTATTGTGTTTAATTAAAAAGTGAAATTAGGATTTGCATTTTTAACATTTTGCATTCCAAAAAGAAAACACGGGTTTCTGACTACCAGTCGACGTACACGCACGTAGAATAAAAAGACCAGGGGCTAGCATATCCATCGTTTAAAAGGTGTTGTTCTAATACGCTTTCATGTCACATTTGATTCATCTCCTCAATTTGGTAAATTATCCAATCTCGTAATCGAGACGTGGAAGGTGAAGCAACGGTCGGGTTGCAACATTGATGGAGAATAAATCCACCTCAGAATTGAATGATTTTGGTATTTTGAACCCCTTGCCTTTGGCTGTGTTCATTACAATAATGTGGATGAATTCAATTTTAACCGGTTTCAACACAATTACTCTATTCATTCATATTCACGACAAAATCACATCATAAACTAAACCACGGTGTTTCCATCAATCCTTACACCATGTCTCCAAAAATACTTCAAATTCAAATAAAACGGCGTGGCATGCATGAGCATGCATAGATTCAAATATTTCCTCAAGTTGAAAATCTCTCATTGGCAATTTTGCGTGACCAAAGTATTTCACCACGGCGCGGCGGCGCGCCAGGTATAAAATGCTAAACTGACAATGAGTATTTTACGAGGATTTAAAATTCCAAATGCCGGAGCATGGCGAAAGGGGAAGGAAAAGTATGGGACGCACGCAAGGGGACAACGTCCATACCATTTAAGGGAGAATCCATAGCTGTTAATAACATTTGAACGTGAGTTGGAAAACCGCCTGTAGCTTCATCCTCATTACCTGTCATAATTATGATCATGAAACTGAAGGGAGAGTCAAGTCTCGTCTCGTAGTCGTATGGGAAATGAATCCTCTAGCCAGTCACCCCTTCACAGTTTAAACTTTCTTAACGACCATATTTGTGGCCCTGGTTCTGATTTGGCATCTCCCCCAGTCATTTCCGACAACACCTTTACCCCGTCTACAGCCAACCAAAGGGACGCAACGAGTACGTACCTTTTTGTGTCAAATTTGAAGAGAAATAATAATAAAAAAATCTCCCCTTATGAATCCGGTCAGATCAACGAGTTGAGATCGCGGTGGTTATGTATGGGGTTGGTCTCATCATGACTCTGATTTAATGCCCTTTTCTCTCCTATCACAAAACAATTCATGACTCCCATTTCCATAGCATGGGAACAACACAGCTCCAGCCGTCGTGTAATCAACTTACATTAACGTCTTCATGAATTATTTCCCTAAACTTTTTTAACGGCTTCAAATGTACGTACGTGATGTACTTCATTTGGGACGTGACTCCCATTCTTGTCATCCATTTCTACATGGGTAGCCGCTGAGACCCCTCCCATTCCATTTTAAATGTCTTCATTATTTTAATTATCCAAATCCCAATTCTTCGTGTAATTATCACATTTCCGGAATTTAAGCATGGCTTTTTCTCATTTTCAACATCCATTGCATTGTGTGTGTCATTGTGTGCAAAATCATTTGCAAATTTAACACAGATGGCGCCACCGAAACCAAACCTAAGCCTTACATTGACACAATGAGAATCTTCGCACTCTGAGTGTTGTGTAGTTTTACACTTCATTCCTTTGATATTTCCCCGTCAAGTTACATAAGCTTGAGCTATTAATTTGAATACAAGCCGTTTGCATTACCTTGGATTTTGGTTCAAAAGGGATGGAAGGTAATGAGGGGTTCATTCATTTAAGGGGGAAGCCTTAAACTCCTGTGTGTCTGTGGAAAGGATCAAAGGAAGCCGCTCACCTCACACACTTCTCCCAATTGGAGATCCGAGTCCATTATCAAGCGGGTGAGAATTGGTAAATCTCGGTCTCACCGCACCGCCTTCCTTTGGTCAAAAAGAATCCGTCTGTTCCGTAGCACATTGGATTGTAGCACAATTGACAATTATCGGATAATATACTTACTTAACTTTTTGGTCCATGGACTATTCATTCACTCGCTCAACATTAAGCACGAGCTCCCCCCAAAAACACAAACGACACTCTCGAGACATTTATGAGTTTGCCCTTTTTCAAATGGATATTTCCTTTCTTTTGGCTCCGGGGTCACTTCCCAGTCAGTCACAGTCACGCCGAGTCATAATAAATGCAAAGGCCCGACCCGGCCAGGGACGGACGGACGGACGGAACAAACGGGAAACGGAATATGGAATTGAATGTGTGCTGTGCGGTAGGGCAAAATTCCTAGCCATTTTTCATCTGCTATTCACTTTCTGGCCGGCCCCCATACCTTACCTTCCCTTGGGTCAAATCCTGTGTTCAATTGGAGGACCAAATAACAAAAGCAAATATATACGTTTTCCGGAGATCCTGTAACCCATGCTGGGTGAACAAGGTGTCGACGTTGAAAATCCTGATGACTTTGCTGACTGACATTTCCATGGGTTTGGTTATGGTTATGTCAGGATTAGGTTCAATGGGTTGGGTTATTCAGCTCGGAAAAACTAAGGTTTGGACTCAATTTTAAGGGACACGACACGACCCACGAGACTTAAGGGACTATGAACTCGACAGTTAATATTAACTTTTGAGACATTTTTCTCACATAATGAGAACATAGTTTTATGTAATGGAAATCCGGTATTACGCAATATTATTGAATCAATTAATTTCAATATTGTGCTGTGCTAGAGTATTAATCGAGCTTTTAACAATTGACGTAGTTAAGTATGTAAAAAGTAATTTGAATTCCGTTTGATTTCTGAGTTGGATTGTTGGAATTGATTGGGTGGAGTACAAGTATATAAGGAGAGAGAAGGAATAAAAATGGTGCCTCGTTAATTTTGTGAGAGTGAAAGTCCCTCGTCATGTCATGTCGACGTCAGGTTTGAGGTTGGGCTGAGGGATGATGAAGAGCTCAGGTTAAGGATCCAAGGGACTGGGGACTGCTGGAAGGTCTAAATAGATGGAATTGAATGGAAAGGAATGAGCAAAAGAAGCGGAACTAAAATCCCTTCCCAAAAAGATCCCATTCCCAAATGGACTTGGAGTCAATTAAGACTGAATTTTTCAATTAGACTCGCATCAATAGGGAGTGAGTACAGCAATGGGGATCTGCGGGTTTGGGAAGTTAGTTAGATGTGATGAAAACATATTATTTGAAACGTACAAAACGACCAAGTCCAGGAAGGACTTCCCTCAGCCTCAAAACAGATGTTTTCCGACAAGAGGCAACAATGGAGGGAAATCGGGGTTGATGACGACGAACAATGCTCCGCGGCCAAAGGGAACCCCACATGTCCACAAGGCATAACAACAACTCACTCCCAGCCACGGAGACACACACACACTAATATTATCCCAATGAAAATGAAAAATGACTTTTTCACGCTCCTCGGAAGGAAAAATTTACAAAATGAACAATTTCCTCACACACACGGAAAGATTAACATGTTACAAATGACAGAGAGGCACTTTACACTTAAATATGTGTAGAGGAGTTCCATTTGACTCGTGGAACCATGACGTACGTACTCGAAATGAGCCATCCTTATCCCCCCGACTCGTTTCCCCTGTTCATATCATTACATTTGTGAATAATTTTATTATTATGCGAATCCCTTAACTCTCAAGTATGTTTTTGTGTGTATTTTTTGTGGTGGAAATAGCAAAAATTTGCGCGGAGGACGTATGAATTGTTTTAACGCGCGTGCATGGGAGAAAGTTAGTTTTATTTTCAATCTCGTCGCCGATTTGTTTATTTGTATAAAAAAAAGTATGTATGAATCACAAAAAATCTACAAGTCAAGTTCATTGTCTTATATACGGCAATCTAACACAAGCCAAAATATAATATCACATTCAGAAAATACAAGTTGATTTGGAGGCGACAAAACAAAGGGTGAAGATGACACTCTTCTCCGAGGATACAAATACAAGTTTACCGGTTCCGGTCGAGCGGGCATGCAATATTTTATGACATGAGTGAAAAAGCAGAGAACATTTCAACTCACGAAGAGGAAAAAAAGTTATATTTTATTTACAATCATAATGTAGCAAGTGTCGAGTGTCATTCCCACACTCACAGTGTGTTTTTTTTTGTAACATCCTTTATTGTTCTGACTCTGGCTGTCATATCTAAATGACAATTGTTGCATGTCGTCCGTCGTCTTGCTTTCTCAAAGGTTGGAAGTTGAAATGTTGGATTTTGGGTAGGCGAGGAAGATTGGTAAGTGGGGTTAGTCGCTGTCGCAAGTGAATTTTGGGTTTTATTTTAAAAATATAACTTGGGAAAATCCGGGGGGAGAAATATTTGACCCTTTTCCACTTGAAATTAGATGATTAAGGGATTTGAAGGTAAGGATGATGGGAAAATACGTACATTACATATGAAGGAGTGCGAGTGGAGTGGATGGGTTGGAAATTTGGAAATGAAGACGTTATTACAGGCAGCGGCGGTGGTGGCGGCGGATGATGCAACCCGCCAAGACTCTGAAGAGACTTGAGTTATGGGTTACGTCACGTTTCGTTATGTCAATGAGAGTCTTCATCCGTTTTAAAGTGAACTAATGTGAGACTTGGTCATTATCATTACTCATTTTATAATATTGTCTTGTCTTATTCTTTCCTTCGTCGACGAAGTCTCGTCCGTCTTCAGCTCACACACATACTCTGCACCGCCAGGAGCAAAAAAATCCTGACACTGACGATGAGATCCGACCTAATAATCCACCAAAATCTTCACACACTTGCGCAACATTTGTACGTGTGAATGTGATTTTAGCAAATCTTGACATTAATCCATTCCACGTACGTACAGGGTTTTCCAAAAGGTCAGTAGACTTGTAAGGTTTGCGCAAATATCCGTGATTTCGATTTCGGCTAACATATAATACATTTTTATTTACCATTAACTTTTGAAGTCAACAATCAGTCTCCACTTACGACGAAAGTAATTAGATCAAATCAATTTATACATTTCCACGTGCCTTGCCTGTCCTCAATTGAATTGGATTCCAGGTCATCCCTCCAATTATTTTGATGGACATTAATTCCTGAAATTATTTCCGAAGAAAACATACATATTTCCCTCGTAATAAACTTTCCCTAATTCCTTCAGAATTGGAAATGCCTTTTGAATAATGAATGGTAAAATCCTGCAAAGAATCCATCCTCATAATTAATTCAATGGTGGCCCTCCACTTTTGAAGTTGAGTTAAGAGTTTAAGTTGTGGAAGTGGGAAATGGATCCAACCAAAAACGTCGGTTTTGACTCATTCAATATTGAATGTGTTAAAATGTCCAAGTGGACACATCACAATAACATACGTACGTACATACTACATACACAGCGGTCGGTCATAATATTTAGTAGGGCGAGAAAATAACGTAGTAGGTATCAACACAGGAGCCCAGCCCGTCCTGGCATGCCACTCACAATAATAAATGACTAACGATTTCCATGTTTAACTAATGTATGAAATGAAATGGCAATAAGCAAATCAAGATGAAAATCCGCGTGGACCTTCCCCCTTTCTTCGTCGTGAATTACTCTTTAAAGGTGGTCGGTCGGCCATAGCACCGTGTGCCACACACACAGCTATCATTATCGCGTACAAAGTCGTGCTTCGGAGGCTTTACACCATCCAAAAAACTAACTTCTTTTTTTTTGCAATAATTGCAATCCCCGACCACCATTCCTCGTCCTCGTACGTAACGTACGTACGTGTGTGTCATTTCAATTCAACTTAAAATCCAATGACACGGACATGACTCGGCCTATAATTTAGAAAGGATATTTTATGGAATGTAAAATAAAGTCCTGCCCACTCCCACTCGCATCCCGGCGTGCGTAAACCATACAATTTGGCAAAAAGGAAAAACAATTTTCCTAATGGAAATGAATTCATTCATTTGCATAAGTTGCAAATCTAGAGCATTGAATCCCATGTACGTAAATTACAGAGGTATGGAGTGCAATTAGTGGATTAGGGAGCCCATAAAATAAATTAATGTTTAAATTGAACATTTACAAATTCTTGAGTCGTTTCATTAGTAGTAAGGTAGTCGTACGACGTCGTGCGTACGTACGTACATGAAGAGCCGATTGGGATCCAGATTAGAGTTGTCAAATAATTACAAACCACACACCTTAGCCCATGCGCAGCAGTGGATGTATTTTTTGAAGGATGGGATTTATATTTAGTGGGATTTGCTTGAGGTGAGGACGAGAAGTGTCCAATCAGTGGAGGATCAAAAGGGAGCGTTAATGATGATGCTAAAGAAATTAGTAGGAACTAGGGAGCAAAACTCATCAGTCATTCTCAGTGATTCTAATCAGAATGGAAGCTAGGGATCGTGTCTAGAATTCACTACCGAAACTCCACAATGCAGGCAAGGCAATCCAATGGACTCTTAAATAGCTATCGGCGGCTAATAACAAAAACACAACTCCCAATTGTAAATGGGGTCCATGGACGCGGACGGTCGGGCGGGGATCTCACAACGCATTTTTAATTCCACATCATCACCAAAGACTTTTTCTTAACGCGAATAAATTCCAACTGTCCACACCTTTCCAGCACCGGTTTTTCCACGACGTAGCGGCGATAGTTATCGTTCTTTACTTTGAAAACAACCAATCATTTTGTTATGGATAAAAGATGGGCTCTTTCTTAATGTTTAAATTATGGAAGGAAAGAAACTGGGTGGGCGGTAATGGGAACTGATCGCACCAAGTATTCCATTTCCACATTTTCAACTACGACGCTTTACATTTCAAAATATAGGACAAGGCATTTACGTTGCTCGGGGAGAAATAACACCCGTATTAATTGATGAGTTCTATTAGATTTATAATGCAAAATACATGCTTAATGCACATACATGTACAGGATTTTCCTTCAGTAAGATGGGTATTGCGCACACTCTATTGATTCCGAATCTTCCCATAAAGCTAATATAGAGTGGATTTGATTCAGCTTACTTTATGGGCGGTGACGGCGCGGGTTTTCAATAAATCACATGTCGAGCTCGTGTGATCTTGACCGGCGACAATATTAGTCCTTTTTAAAAAATAATTTTTGTTAGTCTCTGCTTCTCATCGAAAATTGACACTCGGTACAGGTAGAAATTACAGTTTCTTCACATAAAATTAATTAAGGACTAAGGATTGGACTTTGCTTGGTCTAATCATGGCTTCTAATTAATATAAATTAGAATCTGCGGTTTAAACTTCTGACTTCGTCTGATCTGACCTCAATCTGAGAATTTGAAAAGGTAATTAACTTTGTGTCATCACAATGTACAGCATATAGTTAATTTTTGGAAACATTAGGGGGTTTCAAGTGATTAAGATTATCCGCTTTTTCGTTTCTCGATTATTGGATTAAATCAGTTTTACTTGAATGCACCGCTTAAATGCAAAACCGCTTTTCGCTTATTTGGAACGGAAAAAACGATTAAATCCAAATAATCGTCTCCAGAGACGATTAATGATTATCGATTAAAAACAGTTTATTTGCATGTAAAATGAAAAACGATTATAATCGTTAATCGAAAAAAGCGATTTAATCGATTAATCACTTTCACTTGAAACCCCCTATTGCATTGGTTTCACAAAGTTCTGAATAGTCATGCCGACAATAGATTTTAATGGAGACCTGACCTAGAAGTGCAGTGCTGATAATGCACCATATTGTAGGTACTAGTAATGAAGTTAGCAAATGATTTCCAAAATTATTCTCTTTGGAAACTCGTTGTAGGAGCCATGTCAATTTTGAAAAGTTTAAGGAAAATGTTTGAACGCACTAGTTAAATTAGTTCGTTGCCATAATAGCAAACAAATCCCAAACGTGATGTGTGAAATAGATTTGTAAAATTTGTAAAATACGTGATACAAGTCGGAGATCCTATTTAAAATCGACTCCTGGCGTAGCTTGCATTAGGGTAGGGATAAAGCTTGTGTTAGGGATATGGCTTGTATTTGGAGGAGGCACATAATAAATAATTTCAAACTAAAAGTAATGTGTGCTGTGTGCAATACTGGGTTTTATAATTTGTATAAAACAACTCAAGTTCACTTTAAACTAATAAATAAAAGATAGCTTTAGTCAGGCGTAAACTCAGGCAGTCCGTTATCGAAACGAAAATACCAAACAACAAACAACAACAACCCGCGGAACATTTCAACACTAACTTGTATTTTAGTTCAGATTTAAACTACTACATTCCCATTAATGCATTCGTTCGTGTGGATTATTAATTATTTTGAACATCCCATCAAGTGTCCATCCCCATCCTCAGATTCATTGTTATTGGACGCTCTCGGCGTATGACCGACCACCCCAACCTCAATTAGGACGACGAGATGATGTTTAGATGGGAAACCGTCCAGGTGAGCCAAGCGTAGCCATTATCATTACCATTTACTCCACTACTCTATTGTCCTACTACCTAGCTCCCTTCAACAATGTATGCAAGTACATTATGGGTTGAGCAGTCATTCCCGTCTGGACATATTAATATTGCTCAACAACAATAAAAAATATCCATTTGACTTTTCAGAATTCCGTATCCATCCAGTGAGAAAGCAAGTCCAGTCCAGCACGACACGGCATCGCGATCACTTGAGGCAAAATAATTTTGCCGCCCAAGTTGGTCGACCACCCAAAGGGAAGTTAGTTGTATATGGTGGACGATGGATGGAAGTGGGAGATGAAGAAGAAGAATCCTCGTTCCTAAGAAAGTGAAGAAGACGACGGAGGGAGGAAGGGAGTATAAAAAAAGAGGTACTAAATAGACACTAATGAGGTTGGTGAGGGTTCGTGAGTTGGAGTTGTCCAATGCGCGGCGTTGCCTCCGCCTCTTCTAACCGAAGGCGGCCCCTTCTTTCAAATTGACCTGTCAAACCTCCTCGTCTCCCCCAGCTTCTCTACAGCAATCCCCCCTCCCCTCTCATTCCTCCCAGGGAGTGATAATCTTGTCCCCTCTCGTCCCCCCTTCCCCATTCCTTTGACCGTCTTAACGAGGCCCATCATTTTATTCAACTCTGTTCTGTCTAAATAGACACGGAGTGTCAACACCACGAGTCAGTACGACGAGACGACGGCTCAGGTCATTTAGAACTTTTCCCCCCTTCTTACCAATAATATCCAAATACAAGTTCCCGGCTTGGCCTCAGAGTCCCGAGGTACGATCGTAGTAGTGGTTTTTGTTTATAATATCCAGGAGGAAGTGAAGCGGGTCCCAGTTCAAGTCCAGGAGTTCTGGAACGAAGAGTGAAGGTTTTAGCTGTTTGTTTACGTTGTGAGGATTTGGATTTGAATACGAGGTTGAATTTTGAATTTGAGTGTGTTGAAGTTGTTGGGAGTGGGTTGTGGATATTGTGGATTTGTGTGAAGGTACATTTTGTATTTGGATTTTGTAGACGACAGACATTCGACGTTGAGTAAGGGAAGATTCGGATTTTATTGAAGATAAGAAGGAAGGAAGATTTTTTATAAATCAGAACGGACGGAGTTCAAAAGAAGTCACAGGACTGGATAAAAAATAAACAAGTACTAGTCTACTAGTACATTGTGTTTTTGGGAAGGAAGCACTGAACCTTGGCGAGTATTTGGATTTTGATTAGACTAGACGTAAGACATTGTGTGTCCTGATCAACGCTTTAATCAGCAATCCCACTCAGCCATAAGGATTTTTGAACTATTGACAAAAAAAATCATCATCTCCAATTTTGACTTGGACAGTGGAAGGGATTTTCCTGAGTCATTTCCCGGATTCACCCATCACCCCGTTCAGCTCCATTGACTTTTCTCACCCATCATCAAATACAAATTCAATCAATTTCGTGTGGTTTCTCCTTCATCAATTCACCCATCCCACCGCAAGTATTTGTTGGGTGATGGACCATCGACGACCTTTTATCCCACGCCACTGTCATCCGAGCTCCAACAATGACTAGGATCAAAATTGACTTCCTTGGTTTCTATCAATTTGATACTCACTCCTCCGTGACGTGATCCGATCAAAAAATTTTAGAATCAAGACGAACGTGCTTCGTAAGTGGAAATTGATTTTACACGACGAAGGAACGAGGACGGAAAAAATTTGTATTTTTTTGTTGTTGAAAAGGTGACAACTCTTGGGCGTGAAAAGGTTGATGATATGTCCATTTCTTAAATCACCGGCCAAGGGGAAAGGACAAACATTTTGCAAAAACGAAGGAGTGACAAAACTTGGGAGTGGAAATTTGAATTGTTTTGTATTTGAATTGTGCTGATTTAAGAATTCGCAACAGTGGCGTGCGTGATTGGAAGAAGTGTGAGTGGACGAAAGTTGGTGGGTGAGTACTCTGGCTACTACTACGTGGAACCAATGTGTGAGGCAAAAATGGATCCGGAGTCTCCAGAGAGTGACGGCAATGTGGAGCTGGAACATGGAGCTAATTGTCAAAAGTCACCAAAATTCAAACAACGCCTCTCCTCCCCTACAAGTCAAGATGATGACCTCACTACCTCCGATGACCTCATCAGTGTCGGAGGTAGTCCGAATCCATCTCTGTCTCTTTCCTCAAGGAATGCTATGGACGACTCAGAAGATGAGTACTTCAGGCCGCTCAAGAAATTGAGAATGGTTAAGGTATGTACATACTAGTTATTTGTGTTTTTCAAAACAACATCTGCTATTTTTGAAAGGGAATTCCAGTTCATAAACTGACAGTAGTAATAAGGATTCATTTAGATTTATTTAAATTAGTTGACTGGCTCGGCTTAAAGCAATGATATCATAGCTAATCAAATCCTACCAATTATTACCAAGTTATATTCTTAGAACAGGAGAGCAGTAGTGGTGGCTCTGCTGGCTGTAAAAAAACATGCGTGGGCATTGGACCCCTAATTATAGTTTATATTATAAATAATTCTCCCTCTTTTCGCACAAGGGCAATAAATGGATAAATACACGTGCGTGCCTGTGAGGACTTGGTTGGATTTTTTCTCTCATCAATTACAGACAGGACAGCCCTAGTTATGGAAGCAGTTTGGAATTCCATGTGCGAGTACAAAGTACTCCTGTATTTTTTCCGCAATGCAGCATTTCCGGTGTGAAAATGAACCTGAATGTTGAGCAGATAGCTGCACTTGCGAATTAAAAATGATACTCGCCACACGAATCAAAAAGTTTTTTCTCTTACCTGCCCCCACCCGTGCTCTAATTTCCTTTAACTTGATTTAAAAAATGGAACGAAAGTATTGGACTCGTAAAATTTAACTGGACATACATATAAAAGTAATAACCATTCTAGTACGTTCTTATTGTTAGAGCAGGCCGAGGCCCCATGAAAAATTAAAACCAGCAATTAAATTAATGAACAGTTTATTATTTCCGTTCCTCTCAAGTTTAATTTGCGAAATTGAAAGGAGCTAGGATTTTGGCAAGCACCCAATCCGCAACCATCATCACCTTTGGTTGAACGGGCTGTCATCCTCGTAATTATTCATGATTATAGTTAATGAGGGATGTTAATATGGGCTTTCGTGTCGTGTCCATCCAGCCAGTTGGCGAAAAGGGGAATTAACCCTTATCAAAATCATCAACTTGGTTGAATTTTGGTTGCCTTCAAATAATATACCCGGGTTTTTGTATTTACAAACCTCGCTCTGTACTGCCATAACCAAAAGGCGTGAATGAATAATAAGTTCTTGCGTTTTAGCCCAGTTTTTTTCCCCAAACTTGTACGTAACGTGTAGTGTACCCATCCCCAACCTTTATCAGAGTTGACATTAGTCTAATACACTGTCCCTTGGATCCCCATTTTGAGTGGTTATGGTTAAGTAATCAATAATTATAGTTCCAACTACCCATGTCTCTCAAAATCCCGGATGTTCTACACTGAATTCATAATTTTTTTTCCATATTTCGTCCCATGTTCATTTTTACCCAGGCCAAAAACGCACAGGGGAGGATTTATCCAAACCGATTTCACCCACCTAATTCTTGTAATGAAAGTTCCACCCCCATTTTCCGATGCCCGGGATCCTTCATGCATTTATTATAATGGGGGAAGGCGGGTTTACCCGAAAACTCTTGCCATATTACGACCGACCTTAAAACAAGACGGTAGCTGTAGCTTAGGTCCGGTAAAAAAATTGTATTTTGAAATCACTTGAAGAATTGGAAGCTACGAGCTAATGAATAGGTCGGCATAGGAAAATAAGAAGGTGAAAAATAGCATCAGTATCATCAGAAAATGTTTCGTGATCCATTTTCTATTTGAATTTAAATGAAGGGACTGCCAGGTATGCATGCAATGGAATACGTACATGTACATGTATGTACATATGGATAGGGGAGATCAAAGCTACGGAGTCAGAGTCAAATACAAAAGTCCCGTTCTCATTCCGAAAGGATAAAAAAAAGGGGGTAGGGCTTAAAAAATCCAATCCCAGTAGTTGGTTGCCCCAAATTTGAAATCCCTCAAAGAAAAATGACGAGAACAATCGCTGGATTGCATTTGGTTTTCAAGTTAAGTTGGCATGTGAGGATTTTTTTTTGAAAGGGTTCAATGATGGATGGAGTGCAATGAGTTGGAACGACTCAGCTCGTATAGTTTTCTCTCCTTCTCCTTAATTTGCAAAAACTACAAAATTTTGTACGTTGCGATTGCGAATGTGAATGCGGCAGGTAGAAATTTGAACTTAAAATGAGCACTCGCACTACCCACATGTCACGGCACGGCACATCCAATTTTTCTGGGCCAAATGAATGTAAACGGACATGATTTTTTTGAAGCCAACAGTCAAGGGGTAGGCAGGGAAGCAATTACCCTTTTTCCCTCACCATCCATTTAATCCAACTTTACATGGGAGATCCAAAACGTGAATTTTCAAATGGGTGATTGTATATAACGTAGAGTACAAGTACGGAGTTTTGCAAAGTCATGTCCAAAAAGACAAATAATAATGGAGGAGCGTGGAAATGGAGGAGTTGTGTATGATCATTATTAAAGTGACGCGAAAGGGAGGGAATTGACAATGATGGGAAATGATAATGGAAATCTCAATTAGTAAATTTCTTGTGGGCGAATACGAATAATGGAGTATCTACTTTACCTTGACTTCCAACAACCACGTCCGTGTCATCAGGATTCTTAATAATCTTTAGAGTTAAGTATGAGGATTTTTGCAAACTGACTCTCGTCGACCGGCTTTAAGAAATGAATCATTATTTTAATTTGAAAGGAAACTTGAGGAGATGTGGTGATTTTCTTACTCCAGGTTGTTAATTATTTTTGTTTTTGTAAAAAAAAATTTTGTATTAGTACAGAAAAAGATTTGGATTTGGAATTGAGTGGTGTGTTTTTAGATGTACGAAGTACTGATTCGTTTTTTTTTCTGTGTGTGTGTACAGGGGGAGAGCGGAGGGAGTCAAACAGCTGTTGGAGTGAAGTCATTCTCAATTTCGGATATCCTAAGTCACAAACCGAATAAAAACAGTAGTACGAGTAGCCGGGATAGTAATTGTCGGAATTTAGAGATAAGAGGTGGAAGTGGCGGGGAAGGGCAAAGGATAGTGCGCCCTTGGGATCCACAGAGCAAATCAAATGGACGTCGAAACTCATCCGATTCATCCCCATTAGATGCTCTCTTTCAAATGACTTCAAAGACATTCGAGGGTCTCAATGGTCATCAGGAGAGTTCAGGTGAGTTTCCGAGCACCCGCTTCTTTTATTTCAAATCCATTTGATTTTTTATTTTTTACAAATATATATACATCTCAAGTCCTCCTTCCCTTTTATTAACAACGCTTACAATTTTTGACACAAATGACCTCCTCCGGACAAATCCCGTCCGTTTGTATTCCGTCGGCCGCTCTTTTTGACTTCCCGTCGTAATTATGGACCGATGTAATTAAGTCCGGTCGGCATTGATTTGGATACGCCGTCCGCGATTACATTTACATTACGTACGCTACGTTGGAAGGATGGCGTGCCCTTAAGTCCTCCTGCACGCCTCCGTTTTTTTATTATCCTACACATTGTATTGTGGAAATGAGGTCCACTTGGGGGATTATTAGGGTAAAATTTACATATTATTGGATATGGTAGGGGATGGATTCAAATGAAGGGATCGTGTGGCTCCTAAGGGGGAAATAAAATACTCAGGTTAGTTCAGTGTGTAGTTTAAGCGTAAATGAGAGGAATTTCCTAATTTCTGCATCTGGCGCATGCCCAATGAGCAAGTTCGCATGCCGTTTAAAGTGTTTGTTGGATTTTCGCATTTATTTGGAATTTACAAAGGAATTGACTTTGGAATTGCACTTTGTGGGCGTAGGAAGGATTATTTGGAATTTTGAAAATAATTACTACTCCGACCCCAGCATGTGGTTAAAGGATTTCAAATGGGAAACAAAAACTCAAATCCTCTCTTGGGATTTGCTTTAAAAAATTGAAGGAAAATGGATAGGATTGTGTTATTATCAAATAACTTTGTTTTCAAAGTTAAATGGCGGCGGCAGTGGCGGCTTTTTTGAAAAGAGATTGCAAACAATGGCGTTTCGGCAAAGTTCAATGCTCTTCATTACAAAGTACGTGTTGTTCACACATTTTGTGGTTGGGCAAACACTTGATTGGCAGAATGGCACGGGTGCCTTTGAATTGATTTTGAAGTACAAGAATTAACTTCCCCTCTTTATTTTTTTTGCAATTTGCATTTGTGGTAGCAGTTGGATTTCCATTGTTACGTCAGCTGTGGGAGCTGATATGTGCGGACTTTATTTAATTTGTTTGATTTTTTGGCAAAGTTGAATTCACGAGTTGTTCACGTGTGTGGAAACCGTTTTTTTTTCTGGGTGAAGCATATGTCTTTTTGGAAATGTTCACTTCTGTTTCATCAAGTTGGTTTTGTTTTGGGAGAAACAAGTGATTCCCATCCTGTTAATTGATGGCGTGTTTGCCGGGTTTTGCCTGTGTGTGGTTTTTGGATAAGTTGGAAGGTGTGCCCCAACATTTAATTAATTCCGGAAAGGATTTTCTTAATTCAACTCAACTACCAATTTCCCTGGAGCTGTCGTGTCCGAATATGGGAATTCATCCACGAATTTTAAAATTAAATGATTTTTTCTCCTTACTGCCTCTGCTCCTGGTCAGTATTTAATTGCTTATTAGCTATGCTCGTACTCGTACGTACGTACATACCATATGCTTTAGTATTCTTCAACCTAAATTTAATTTACTAAGAATAATTGGCGGATTGATGTCCACGCAATTTTTTTTTTTGCAGTTTAAGTGATAATTTGCTACGCAAAAATTCTAAGAAAAGCTTAGCTGCCCAGGTGTGGTCTGGGTCTGGTGTGAACAATTATTAATTTTTGAAGTAAAATTAATTTGTATGTTACGTGGATCAGCAGGCAGGGTGCTGGGAAAAATGGGCCACCTTCCTGGAAATCCCCATCCTTTGCTTGCATGATCTCCCTTAGCTAATTGCCATTGCAAATCCGTAATTAGTGGACTGTGAAAAAGAATACATATATTTTATTTCATGAAGATGGGCTAGGTTCCAATCTGTCGTGTTTTGTTAAGCAGACTGACGCGCAAGCGACGGAATAGTTTGTATCGACGAATAAAAATATTTAAAAAAATGTATATATAAAAAAGTAGTTGAGTTGCTCTCAAGTTGAGATGCATACGTAACGTAACGTACATATGCCATCCATGGATCCAAATGCACGACCAACTCCTCCCGTGTGGAAATCGCATGTATCGCATGTAATTCGAAACAATATTTTTTTTTATCCTCCCGAAGGAAGTCTTGGGTGGCAAACATAATCAACGTCAAGTTTCAACTCGACGGATGTCCACACTTTTTATAGCATTTGCATTCGTACGTAAACAGCAGCCCCGTGAATTTTTTATATGAATTAATTCACTAAACATTAAATGGTTTCCTTATAAAATGACTGCGAACCTTCGGAGTTTGCCCTTAGTTCCTTTTGCTATTTCGACTTTGCCACTTGGAAAATGTTTGGCGTCGTCCGCGTCGTAGTGTATTTTTTCCTTTGAAAGTAAAAGTGCAGTGCCGTGCCTTTTCCCGTGCGTGATTCTTTGTACTTAACTTTCTCCTGACTTTCCTCAACCAAATTATCCCTCCTCAACTTTTCCAGTTGGAATTTTATACTCACCTGCCTACCCCATAACCCATTCAATTCCATCTATTATATTTGTGGTGGAAATAGTGTTTTATTTGCGTGCAATTTGATTTACACGACCTAATGCCCCGATACGACACGTTATTCGATTCCTTTCGAATTTATTTTTGAATGGGGGTAAAAACCGCGGACGCCGCCGGAGGACTCAACCCGCCTATTGCCTGCCATATCCATTGCCATACCATTGGTAGGGGCGGGGGAGGTCGATTCAATTCAACGAATGAAGGGGAAACAATAATGGACCATGGCATGGCATGGGTCATTTATTACACTCATCGTTGACACGGAAGGGACTTCACCAAATAAATTTGATTCGAAACACTTATACTTGACTTTTTGTGTGTGTGTTTGTGTGTATTTTGTTCCCCTTTCCTTTACTACCCGCTCCGAATCCATCCATAAATCCAGCCAGCCATCCGTAGTCCAAACAAACTGATTTTTCCTTCCAAAATACACACATAGTGAAGTGCGAATTTTAAGTGAGAGGATGAGGGAGTTCCCGCTCAGCTCGACGTCTCATTAAAGTGGAGTTTCATTTTCTTAAGAGTTGAAGACAAGACACTCACTTACTACATATACTTCCCCCTCAGTGGGGGGAAGAGCGGCAAATAGTTTTGATGACAGAAGCCAAAGAGCAGCTGTTGTGAGTTAACATTTCAAACGATTAGCGTGGAGGATGTCGACGGCCCTGTTTCCGTCCCAAGAATCCTCCACCTCCAAAAAATCCCGTCGTTTTTTCCTTGTCTTCACCCAGCAGTGAATTGGGCAACCTGTCTGTCTGTCATCCTCTTCCCCCTGCCTCAGTCTCAGTTTCCAGTCCTAATGTTAACAATCCGTAAAAGTAAAAGGATTTGGATTCGGCGGGAATGATGAGATTCTTTTTTAAAAGTTTGGAATTGGGAGTGGAGGGGGGGGATTTGAACTGATTCAACCCTTCCTCATTGTTGGAGTCCATTCTTTGGTCACGCCGGCTTCGGAAGGAGCCCCCTCCTTCGTGTCAGGTGTGGAAAATTCTCAACACTCACTTGGCACAAATCCATGGAACTGATTACTTTATTCAAAGGTAGGCAAGGTTTTTCCCTGCTGCCTTGTACGTTATGTTGTACATGTAATACGTGCCCCATGGGCCATAGCTAGCCATGACCATGGCTTTGAAAAAATAGCCAAGAATCCTACTGATTTTACCTTTTGTACGTACGTACCTTGAGATCTTCACTTACTTACGTTACGTTACGTTACTTGGCGTTAGTTAGTTACGTATACCATTGTTAAGGCCAATTGGGGATGTCTTTCAAGACGTCTCGGTTCAGGGGATCCATCCTCCTCAAATTAAGGATGTTTTGTGAACCAAGCAAGGAGCAGAGGTTCCATCAGTGAAACTGGCTGGAAAATAAAAATTCTACTACCGAGGAAGTGCGAATGTGAATATGTACATATAATTTGCGAACACAAATTACAATTGGCAAAGACATGATTATGGCAAGGATGCCGCCAAAGCAACATCGATGTCATCGACGGAAAAGGACATACGCGATGGGATGTGTTAAATTCCAAGTCTCATTTGACATCCCTGGAAAGACGCAATGTGTCATCCGACGGGATGAATGGCAAATGATATGTTAGTTAAATCCCAAAGTTTTTGTTTTCCATCCAAATCCATTACACGGAATTCGGGGACTTCGTCGTCAGTCGTTTTTCTGGGATGAGTTTTCCCTGAGCAGGATTTACGAGTTTGAGGAGTTGACAAACATCTTGAGTTTTCAAATGAAGACACACGCTCTCCGCTCCTTCCTTTGCCTTCCCGCTTTTCACCGACCGCAAAAAGATTTGAGTTCTCCACATCCACATGGCTCAAATCAAGGCTTTCACATTCCAAGGATCTCAAATTGACATTCCACCGCCGCTCATTTTGACGATGTGTGTCGTCCCCCCTTCGTCAGTGGGAACATATGGGGTTAAAATGAGGAGTGGCGTGTGTGTTTGTTCAGACTAATTGATCTACCCGACTGAGGCCAGATTAACTCAAAATTATGTCAACCCATGTCATTTGAATTGATGACAGACGGCTGGGGAGATAAACTGACTAGATAAATTTGAGGAAAAAAAAAACCCGGTTTGAATTTTGAATTCTGGAATTTTCCTTTGAGTCTAATCTGTACTGTAGAAATGTACATTAGTAATTAATATTCAAATTTGTGGCGGGATAACAAATATGTATAACATAATGGTTTGTATTTTATTTAAATCCGCCAATGAGGTATTTACTCCCGGGATTTTCGATATCAACAATCCAAAAATTTGCATTGCGTTGCATGATTGGATGAGTTTTCTTAAAGATCTTAAAGAGATTTGGAATTTCCATCATGTACTGTAGACCAAATCAACATGGAGTCAGTGCATTGAAGTGGAAAATTTATTATTTTTTCCTCCGCCTTCAACAGGCAGGAGCGGGAAGGAAAGGAAAATGGTAATGATAAGAGCGTGAATTACCGAGCCAGGATCACGTTGCCCCATAACACTAAAAAGAAGCCGCTCTTCTTCTGACTTGACTACACGAGATTATTGTGTCAAGTGGTTTTGGCGGTGGTGGTGTTTCGGGGATTAGGTACGTGGTACATTTGACTTTGGCCCCTATACTTCTTATTGTGCCGGTGAATCCCCTTTGAGAGCCTTGAGCACACTAATAAAGAAAAACGAACACCTTCCAAAACTACCATCCATTAAGGGACGAAAGGGAACTTTGGGATTTGCGTTTTTCGTTTGGGATTTGGAGCTTGGCGCGTTCAACGCGTTCCGCGCACTCCCTCATTCATCAGAAACGTGCCCAGAATCCTCATCATCACATTTTGCAAATCCCTAACCATTTCCATGCATTTGAAGATAAAAAAGCGGGAAAGGGACTTGAGGAACTTACGATTATTGTTCATTTAATTATGGGCGAAGGATTTCCTCAGGGGGGCACTGATTGATTTGGAAAATCCAAATAGGTCCTTACGGTCCCGTACCGTAGCGGTGGTTTTGGAATCCAGTCATGCGACTCAATTGAAAATTATAGGGATGGAGATAGCGATTGGCTATTTGGGTTCATTTTTTTTGGCATATGTGGTAATATTCCTAGTATCATCAAGCACCATTAAAAAAAAGAGAAGCGGTGACCCCTCTCTTAATGTAAATAAATATGGCAGGGATATTTTGGACTAAAGATTGTAGTTTTTAAAATTAAATATTGGTGGTAAAGTGAAAAAGGAATGATGGAAAAGGGGTACTTAAGGTTTGTGGTACGTGTGGGAAGGGCAGGAAAGGAGTTGTGATTTCATTTTGGTTAATGTGCTTTAGGTTGTGAGAGGAAAGATATACTTTTTGGCGGAATGCCTAGTAAATTGTGAGGATATGAAAAGGCGTTCCAGGGCTCAACCCATTTGGAGTGCTTAGTGAAGTGTCTAAAATGATCTCCTTCCCAAGAGTCATTTGTCACTCCCCGTCGTCCTCCGATCCTGGAAAAGGGAATCCTAGGAAATATGTAGTACGTCCGTACATATGTATGTGGTAGTCCCTTCCTTTCCCCAGCCCCAAAATTCCAATTACAATTGGAATTTATATATCCCGCACCCATTTGCCTTTACGAGGAACCGTTTATCCCAATATTGACTTTTTCCACCTCGTTGACTGATTCCTTGATCATTCCCACTTCCGCTCCAAAGACTTCTCTCATCCTCTTTCCCCTACCAAAATCCCATTCTTCTCAATGGTAAATTTGTAAATTGTCGTCGTCGTCGCCATTCCTCTTCTCCATTCATCCGATTTCTACCCATCCCATTTAAAGTGGTCCCCCCAACTAAAAATAAAATAGTCTTCCGCTCGTTTAACTTCACTCCATTACATTTCACAATTCTTTTACCCCTTTTTTTCCATCCAAGACAAATATTTCCTCACACGACGACACAGCCACGGCGGGAATTTCATCGTCCAAAATATTTGTGTATGATACGATACGTAGAATACAATTTGGGAAGGTTTCAAAAAATTTTAGTGAGGAGGGGAAGAAAGATGAAGGGATATTTGGGATAGAAACGTATAATTATAAGCGGCAGGCAAATGGGAGGACGCGGCGAAAGAGAGTCCTTCCATTTAAGACTGACTGTGGATCTAAATAATTGGCTCATTATCATCCATTTAACTATTTCGCTTGTTAGGCAGGTAATTATCCTCATACCATAACTGAATTTATCGTCCCATCGTCGTTCCTCGCACTTCATGGCGGCGCGGCCGGCGTTCGGTTCTCCCGGATTTGCATGGCGTGCCGTGCCGTGCAGTCGTCGTCGTCGTCGTCGCATGTAAATAAATGGGAATGGGAAAATTGGACTTTGGACTTTCCCCTCCACAACAAAAAAAAAAAGTTTTGTTCCACGATTTTGACGGTTAATTGAAGATAAAATTGGAAAGGGCATGGGGCGCGGAGACGCCGGACTTTAATCAAACAACAAAACAAAGCCGCTCCTGGTTGGTTTTTGTTTTTAATTGGCTTATCCCGTCGGCCGAGTCAAGTGGGATAAGTGGCGGTGTGCATACGGCGGGAGTTGGAAATTCAAATTACCATATTCTCTCGTACGTACGAATGATGTTTAATTTGAATGGAATTTGGGCCGAGTCGGAGTCTTCGTCTTAGCATGAGCATCAGCATCTCCCAGTCATCACTAAATGTTTAAGTAGAATTTTCTCAGCAGAAATTTAACATTCGTATTGATTTTACATTAATTGGATGTGTGGGCTGATCAAGATGGGACGGGACGAATTCTTAATTCATTAATTGATGTGCTCTTGGAGCAAATGAAGGGGTGGTAATTATGGAAAAAGGGTATAATGCACAGTACGTCTTATTTGATTGGCTGAGGAGCGGGCCTTATGACCGCCTTGTATGACGTGACGTATAAAAAAAACACACACGAGCCCTTCCATTCCTTGGAGGCCCTTGTATTAATGGAACGGAAGTTTTGACGGAAGCTAGCGTCTTACAGAAACTGGATGGCTGGGAGTAGGGTAGGGTTGGAAATGAATTTTAATTGCTTCATTGTCCTCCGGCTCTAAACCTCCATTGTTTCCAAACCCAAATTTGACAAGCCACTTGGCAATGGCATGGCTCGGCTGCTCCGGTACCTTTTTGAAAATGAAAACGAAAATTCACTTGAAGGCAGGCAAGGGATTGGTTCCCCACTTACTATGTCCCCTTCAAGTTTAAGTAAACACAAAGTTGTTGACACAAATCGATTTCCTTTCATTCCCATTTTGACATCCTATCATCCCAAAACATGCAAACCCTCATCCCCAGTTGACACACCGCACCACAAAATGATGGCAGCCAAGGATATCCCTATTTAATTAATTGAACTCCGTCCGCTTGTAATTTTTATGAATTTCTTCAACTCAACTGATCCGAATTGTAGTACATAAATTAATCCATTGTATTGTAATTCGTTAAGTCAGCAAGTTCAAGTAATAGTGAGAAATGGGAGTTTTGGTAATACCAGATACAAGGGCGCTGAATTTCCATGCATCTCTCCAGGCGATGCACCGTCAATGACAAAAACTGGTTTAAGTCTTCATCACACCAGACACACACTCCATTAGGATTTTGGATTTGGATAATGAGTGGAAGCTATTATTTATTCCTTCGTGTAGCTCATCTCGTCTCCACAAATTAATAGCCCAACCAGTCCTCTACTCTTCTTTGAAACAACAAATTTTTGTCATGTTTTGGACATGGACCTCAGTTTGGATTCACACGGGTGTGTAAATTGTCTTTAATTAATTTTGTTGAAAAATTAAGGACATCACGTCACATTATGCTATGTCCACATTATACATGGAATCAGATCCAATCCAATGATTTCCTCGTATGTATGTACGTAGATAATGCATGTAATACAGTACAAGAGCCCTTCGTATAATATTCATTTCCCATAAGGGAGGGAGTCAAGGGAGCGGGGATGATGGATGGGATATCCTCATTTTCATTACATTGGATTACATTTGGTTGAGTGCCTTCTGTACGAGTACGAGTCTTGATTTTATTAGGGAGATGTCCAGGGTTTTTTGTCCTCATCGTTACAAGTTTAATTGACAAAAATCCACTTTGAATGCTGGCAAATTCAAATGGTGGAGGGAGACTTATAATGGGATGTGCTCAACAATCAGTGGCTCCATTGATGACTGAATGACTCTGCCTGCGCGGTCCCAGTGCGACTAACCATCCACGATTTGTTTGTATGTATTTCTAATGTAATGAATCCCTTCACACTTCGATGTGAGATTAAATTTGCTCGCTAACGACGACGCCCTTGTCTCCAACACACGTTGAAGAATGAATTATTTAAATCTGTTTGAGAAATCTGCGACGGACAACACACGAAGGATTCATTGTCCATTGTTGGATTTTAGGAGGTGAGGTGTGAATGAATAGCATAAGGGAAAACATCTTGGCTAACTCACTCATTCCCATGTACTATGTTATGTACATATGCAAATTACGTGTTGTGGTGTATCCAATGCGTCATGCGTTCGAGTCGTTAGTAAAATACGTGCCTTGCGTGGGATTTTATTTGTCAATCGTGAATCAGTCAATTTGTGAGCGGAAAAATAAAGTGTGTTTCTAATTGATGGATGGGACATGATTGTTTTGGGAATTTGCACACAGGGATACGTGATAGGCTTAAAAGCATGCGCGCGCAGATCAGTTTCACACACAGTGGCCACGCCCACAACAAAATACTTGCGTACGTACGTAAAATACCAAATTACAACCAAAAATTTCGCCATGGATGGATGTGGGTTTGAGGTTAGAAGTAATGGTCGGGATTGAATAAAATCAAAAATAATGAAGCCGTGTGTTGTGGTCGTGGTGGTGGTATGGCCAAGATTGTGTTTGGATTTCGTAAGGAGTGGGTGTGGTTTGAAGGGAATTGAGGCAATTTCGGAAGAAATTGCAATTGGAATCATGTGTTTACCTACGGGTTTCCAGGCTAGGACTATGCCCACGTGACACGTGTAGGAATTTGATTCCCAAGTGTTGTTTGCTCTGAGCAATCAAATTTTGCCAAAGTATATTTATCCAACGAATGTTTAGAGTAGGATGGGATTATTGGATATTAGATAGTGTGAAGTTCGGGTTGGCATGCAATTATTTGTGGTGTTGGTGTATAAGGTTACTTCGCAATTGGGAAACTCATTTAAAATATGTTGACATTTTTTAAGTAACACATTTTGTTGTTCTCAAATTAGATACCAAAATTATGCATCCTTTAAAAGAAGGTGGTAACCATAAATATACAAAGTAATTATTATAAGTTTATTTAATGAGTCTATTGTGTTGGCCGCATTACTAATATTTGATGTGCCCAATGCCACCCATATTGTCCGCTTGTTTGAAATGCAAGAACATTTTAATATTAAATTTGATAGTAATCAAATACCTGTGGGTTCGACGGCCAATTAATTTGTCATTTCGTTCCATTTTTCGCTTTTCTTGATATAAAATTAATATGATTCTCATACAGCGGGAGGAAAATATGATAATTTATCCATTCCTTCTTAATTCCTAATTTGATGTCGTGGAGAACTTTAAATGGAGAACAGCAGGTGGTCCTGTCCGCAACTGAAGTCGCGGATTTGTCTCCATAAATATTCTGTTTTATTTCAACCCTTCCACGCCCTATTGGCAAACTAAACTAAACTCCAGGCTCGAACTCGTATAAATTGAATTGACTTTTTGTATTAAGAAATTCCTCGTCCGTCTTTGTATCGCAGTTACCCAACAAACGGCAAGGCGATCGTTTGTTTATCCACTTTTTTTATTATGGTGTGTTTATGCCTAGTAATTATGAATGGATAATAGGGGTGGATAAATTTGCATAAGCTTGTAGTAATGGGTGCTGAGAATTGCAAAAGCCCGCAGAATATTACTCAGTTTCCACCAATAATTATATAGCTTTGTTTATTTTACCATTGTTTTATATGCACCTGCACTAGGCACGTATTCATCGATCGTGTTATTTGGTTCAAAATTCGTTTTTTTTTTGCATTTTAATTCCGAATTTATCGATTTTACTCCAACCTATATGTTTCTATTTGTAACCTGTACCCTTTGTGTGACCTCTGACCTCCCTTTTTTCTAAAAACCACAAAAATCCTTCAATTCTTCTGTACAATTGCAACCGGACATTGCATGAACTCCCCTACATTTCCACAGTTGGTTGCTTTCGGAAGCCAAGGATATTTGACTGGTTTAAATTTGGTGATAAAGAAATGGATGGATAATTGGTGGGAGTAAGAAGGGGAAAGAGGATGGACTTGGTCTACTCTAAAGTCCGGCAGACTGTGTGTGAACATGGGTTGAGAACTGAGGATCCAAAGGTTATTGAACACTTCATTGTCATTAATTCCATTTTTTTAAACGTTGAGAGGGACGAACGAGGTGGTGAGTGGCATGGGGGGTGCTTTCCTTTCGGAATATTTTTTCTCCTCATCTAGTTTCGTCCGCGTCCGTCAATTGGGCGTCAAACATTGCAATTATTGCAAATAACAATGAGGCCGGAGGGGATTCCAGCCCACTCAAAACTCAAGATGAGTTAACGAGATATGCCATGAAGAGTTGTCAGGTGGTGCACGGGCGGCAGGCTGTGGATTTGCTTTCTTATTTCATAGCACGTCACGCCATTGCTATTCGATTAATTATTTATGGGGATATTATGTCCATTAACTGTGAAACATTACTTAGGGTCAGGGGACTGTTTATTTGTACACGTGAGTGACCCCTACAGTGTGAGATATCCTAAATTTGAAAAATCTTTGTGCTAAATACACAATGACAGCCAAATCAGCTTAGTTTTGAAATAATGACCCGTAGTCGAACAAATGAAATTTGATCCCAACGAACAATAAGTAAGTACGTACGTCTACGTATGTTTTGGAGGGTTGTGAACCATTTTGTGGATGATTATTTATTTTGTTTGTAGTAGTTAGTTTAAGGAGGGCTGGGAGTGAGGAGTGAAGGGACGAGGGATCATTAATTATCCCTTCCACTCCCGCCTTGATGAGATTTTTGTTCCCCTTTCTGCCACACAAAGGAGTGCGAACGAGTTCGGACAGGAAATGTTCAGTTTTGGGAGAGTGAAATTAATACGTACGTACGTACGGTTCCATAGGATAAAATGTGATTTTTGTAAATTTCCCACTAATTTCACCCAGTATTAAGTACGTTAAACACACACACGACAGACTAGACGTAAGGAAAATGGTAGTTTCCAATAGGAGATAAAGTACGGGTACGTGCGACGAAGGAGGGGATTCATTTTAAAGACATGGATTTTTATTAGGCGTCAAAGAAAACTAACTTTGGAGGACGACAGGCTCAGAATGAAATCCTCCCTTGAGAATGGAAGGAAAAATCCAAGTGTTAGATTTGTGGATATTGCTACAGTATTATTGCCTCCCTACTTAACTTCTTTCAGGGGTTAGCCCCAGGAGTCATTCATTTCCCGTCTTCGGGAGTGAAATGAATAAAAATGTCATCGGCTCCCAACCAACTAACTCCCTTATTCAGAAAGTGACGAGCTGACGACGACGATGCCGAGGCTCCTCATTTAACGGAGTATTGAAATACATGGAGGCAAGGCATAGCTTAACCCAACTTCCCCATTCCCTTTTTTCCCTTGGAAACCTTAGCAGCCCCGATTACGATTTACTCGGGTTATTTTTTCCAGTAGCAAAAAGCTGGAGACGACGAGCACGTACGTATGTACGTCCGTCTCCATTTGATTTATCATGTCTTAGGAATCGATTTGAAGGAATGAAGTTACATAGGGCGGCCTTTTCACACCAGGAGTCCTACGGCTTCCAGATACACACAAAAAAGTCGATTTACTTAAGTACATGAGACATTTGTTGTGGAGAGGTAAATAAAGGCCCCCCTAGGCCTGACCTTTGGACAATTGACAAAACTCATGCAATAAAAGTCGAGGCAAATTCCCTTGGAAAGGAGTGGAGGTGATAATTTTCAATTTGGGTCCTGAGCTAACGGATGAATGAGGGGGGTGGGAAATACAGATTGATGGCTTCCTCCCCTCAATTTACTTATGGGGGTGGGTGCTACTTGAATGACAGCTCCCAAAGTCGTTTGTCACCCAAACAAATCCAATCAAATCAATTCCCGACCGTCGTACGACAAAAACGAAGAATGACAGTTTGGAATTGAAATCCCGGGTAGTCCACCCGACTATAACAGCTTACGGTTACATTTACGTTAGGTTAGTCGGTTCGTAAGGTTGAAAGGATAGGGTAAAGCTATACAAGGAAATAGCAAGTGATCAGTTTCCTTGGAGCTCTGTTTAACTCTTGGAGTGTAATTGGACCCTCAGGTGATGAGGAAAATACTTGAGAAGCATTTAACGTCTCATCCCTAACATTTAGATGGACGTGGAAGCGGTCCTCGTTTGAAGTTGCCCTCCATTGCCTTTGCTGGGTATACGTAACGTACGTACGTACGTATTTTTGTGTACAACTCCTGGCCTCGCCACGTCACAAGTCACAATTATGTATTATGTTCCTTGGTGTGAAAGGCAGGCTGCCCGTTTACAAAAATTTTTTTTGAGTTTTCTCCTCTTGTTTTGATTTTGGATCGCATGTCTGTCTACTCATCCTCTGCAAAAATGATCCCATCCCCATGATGATGCTACAATTAAATACCTACATATACAGGATACCTACTACTACCTACACCAGCACGAACACTTATTTACATAACGTTATCGTGAAGACTTTTTTTTTAACATTGTAGTATTGGAAAAAATAATTTTTTGGGATTTTGTATTGGGAATTAAACTGTGGATGGTGGACTGGTGCACGGTAGCTCGCCCGCCATCTGGGCCGGCCAGGGTGAGGCCCTTTGCTAACAAAGGGATCATTTTTATTTTTACATACCTACATACTAGGTACCTACGCACGTGGGGAGTTTGTAGGTATGCAAAGTCAAAAACCTGGAAGGAGACTACTAAATGACATGCAATTCCCTACTCCAATTTTATTGGGATTTGGGTAGGTAGAGTTAAATCCGAACTGGGCTGTTGTTTTGATGTGATTTGTGCATGAGGACGTTACGTGGTCACGGGAAAGGAAATTTGGGGAAATTGCCATGTATTACAGGATTATGAGATTACGGGAATAGAATTCTAGAAAGTGTAAGCGTGGAGGGTGTTAATTATTATGTGATTAAGGAAATAGATGGATCAGGTTTCCCTTGCAAACACCAATGGTCTGGTTTGTCATAATTTTGAAGTACCACCAATCCCCCCTATCATCCTGATCCACAATCTAGCTCACGTCTACATCGTAAAAAACCTTTAATGACTCGTCAGGCTTCAGTTGAACCGGGGGGATCGTAGTGGGTTTAAGTCAAAGTAATAAAAGGACTATTATGGTGGTAGTAAGGGATTGTAAAAACTGAACCGTGCTGCTGGGAGCCTTGCGTCCACAAAACCATTAATTTGTCGACGAACATTTGAAAGCCCATTATAAATACTATGATTCTATTTGCAAAGCTGAATTTAACGTATGTTTCGAAAAGAAACTATCAATTAAATCGTCGATTTTCATATTGCTTTGACTAAAAATTGACGTGACGTGTACGTCTTGTGCTTTTTTTTCCAATTTTTTAAAGAAAATTGCAACCAACTTTTGGTGAGATTGGTTCATTTTTCAAATTCATTCGTAAGGGTTGCCTTTTTTATATCGACCTTCCTTTTCACACCTTAATAAACTGATACATGAATAGAAGTGTGTATGCCATAATACATATTCAATCCCTGTCACTGTCACCTGTACAATTCCAAATCTTGTGAGTGACACACGCCGACCAATACAAATAAAAGTTGAACATTTCAATTCAAATTCAAGGAGCCGGTGAGGATCCTCGATTGGGTACACAGTCAAAGGATACAAACTGATAATGGAATGAGACGGGGGATGCCTTTAGCGGGGATATCCTTGAGCATGAAGAAATGATAAAGGGAATTGGAAGGTGAGAAGAATCCCATCCGCACCTCACACACTTGTCTTGGATATGATGTTTTTCCCCGGAGGGGTTAAGGCGGGGGATTTCAAAGCTTAGCTACCTTGCGTTGCGTACCTTTGACTTTGTCTCAGGCGCCGAAACCGACGGACCACGGCCACTGCCACGGCACGACTCGACCCACCGCCTAGTCCCTTTCAACGCTCCTTTACATGTGTAATGTGGTTCAAAACATTACATTTTTTTTGCCACTTTCTACGCTTTTCCGTCTGCGCCTCCGCCTTCATCCACAGTAAATATGCGAGCCACGGATTAATGAAGAAATTAACAGGGGGAATGAATGTTTTCCATTGTCCATGCATAAGCAAGGCAATACATTAAATATCCAGCATTAGGATTTACATTGGATTTGAATTTCCTACTACAATTCTCTTTCCTTCGGTACATTGGGTAAGGTAATAAATACAACGCAGCTGTGCGCGTGCGTGTGTCGAATTCATTCTTGTACGTACGAAAAAAAAATCCTGATATCTAAATTGGCTGGAGGGAGGCGGGGGTCGGGGACTCATTTCTTTTCGTACATGTTGTGACAGGGAAATGACATGTAGTTGACACAAATCGATTTTGAGTTGGATTATCCAGCCACTACCAGTCACCTTAGTCAAATTATGATGGCGGACAATGGAATATTTTTGGCCTCCCCCATTCCCCTGTCAACGTCCATCCGTACGTACGCGTACGGTGCAACTCACAAGACCTGTTTATGAGATGAGATTTTTCAACCTGTCAGATGCCAGGAAATGAGAGAGTTTTGAAAGAAAATGAGCTGTCCGATTCTCATTCCCCTATGTATTCCATCCAATTGGATTTACCACAGCCAGGCCAGGTATTGGAATCGCCCGGGTATTTTGAAGGTTACCTGCTCCTGCCGCCTAGTTATGAAGAGCGGAGGTAAAGGGTTCCCCGGAGGACACGGAATTACTAGTTATTGTCAGCCATATTGGTTGGTGGGAGTTGGGGTTGATTTGAAATGGATGGAAATATCGTACATACATATGTACGCGTACGCACACCTTCCTGTTTCCTCACTGGAAAGTCTTCCTCCCCCTTTGGGTGTGGAAGGACACCTTATTTGGTCATTGTTTAGCATGTCAGGTGAAGGGAGCAGGGAAAAGGGGGCGAGGTTTGACATGACATGTTCCGCGGCGGACGCCTCCTTCGTGACATGAAGTCCTGGACGGACGGACGGACGTCACATGCCCATCATGGACTAGACAATTTTTTTACGATGTGTATGTAGCACCGGTTTTGAAGGTTTTTTTTTTTAATTTCATATTTATGTCTTGACTGGTTGGTGTATGGATACGAAGGAGGACTCGAAGGGACCCCTCAAGTTTTTATGACCATTGCCTTTTGAAGGGATGGAAACTAAATAGTCAGCTTTGTGTCGTATTAAGGACCTTGGGCGACTCAAATTACCCGGGGAAAAGAAGAGGGATTGGAATTGATGCATGTTCACTTAAACTCGGATTAGCATCTCATTAGTTGAGCCGAGGCCCTGTGTCGGCATCCAAACTTTAACCCCTTCCCCTTTGGGAAACATAAAGGACCCCCATTTGTATTACTTATTTAGCACGGCAAGCAGATATTGTAAAATAATTTAGTGGCCGGGGCCTTCCCTTGTCAGGCGATACAAGTGCAAGCGGTCTTTGACTTTGTTCATCTTTTTTTTGGAGAGGATTTTTGTAAACGAATGAGCGGGAAATGTGTGTCATTCGTCATTTTACTCAATTTAAATACTCCGAGTCATTTTCGTTTCCCAGGAGGATTAGTGCACTTGAGATTTTGGAATTATAATATGTACAAATTCAATTCAACTAATGAATATTTTTTTTATTGTTTTTTTTTTCACAACAGAATTGAGCGGCCAGGGAAATGCTCACCAATTGTTCAATTCTCGTCAACCACCAAAGAAAAAGCGGAAGTCCCGAACAGCTTTCACAAATCATCAAATTTTTGAATTGGAGAAAAGATTTCTATACCAAAAATACTTGTCACCGGCGGATCGGGATGACATTGCCAATCAATTGGGTCTCACAAATGCACAGGTTAGTTTTTCCTCATCCTATTACCTAATCATTTTTATCAGCTTCTCATCTCAAATAATTACTATTTACTCCCTACCTTGTGACGTGAGCCGCTACTATTTATTTATAATTTCACTTACACATTTTATGACCTTGTTTTGGAGCGAGCGTCAGGCAAGTCAGTATATTGAAATCCTTCTTGTTATTGTTTGGTTATTGTTATTTGAAAGGTGGTTGTCGCCTCAAGTTATCATCCTACCCACTAGCTAGAAACTTGACACAATTTTGGTGCAACTCATAAAATTTTAACTCCAAACCACTTTGTGGGTGAATGAATGGCGGTTTCCTTTTCCTTCGTCTTAATTAATAGTTCGTCCCTCGTTTTGCCGACAAGGACTTGACTTTTCCTTCAATTTTGAAGAGGAACAAGCCTCCCCTTTGTTCAATATGGATCCAGTTAGTTCCTGCTTCGAAATAGGATAGAATGGAACTTTCGTTGAAGCCATCTTGCATTTAAATACGAAGTCGTATAGGTTCCGGGTTAATATGTACATATGTTAAGTGTATTGTTGGTGTACACTTTTGGGTAATTCTATTTTACTTGTAGTGGATTTAATGTCCGTCCATCTTGGACCATTAACCCTTTCGGGGGTGTTTTGGAGTAATAGTAATTGTAATTGTAATTGGGGTTTATATTCTCCACCTTCCCTTGCCTAAAGAGGGATGATGGTGATGTGTGGAGATAATTTGGAGTTTGGGTTGGATCCAGTAAAAGGAAATGGAGGCGTGATTCAACGGCAATTTTCAACCTGATACGATTACGGGTTAAGGGAAGGAAAGGCTATGGCTATACATGGAGGATATTATTATGATTTGGGTGCGGGGGATTCAGTCACAAAGGCCCTTTTACGGCAACCTCACCCTAACTTCAAGTGACACCTTCATCCTTAGTACCTGTCATTTGTGACTAACTGAACGGCTAATGTTTTTGAGGATCAATGGTACATAATTGTAGGATGACGGATATTACTTGGATTTACGGCGAATTTTGTACACACAATATCAATGTACAAATACACAAGTGTAATATAGTACAGAATGCTACATTTTACAACAGTCAGTTAGTTTTTGACTTGTAGGGTGTTATGAATTTGAAAGAATATTCACTAGAGTAGACACAATTAGTTAGTTGGAAATTTAGTTACGTATTTTTGTTGGCTTGGATGTTGATGAGTCGGAAATAACGGATGTATTATTGTTTTGTGTATTTGCAGGTGATAACATGGTTCCAGAATCGACGGGCGAAGCTGAAACGAGACATGGAGGAGTTAAAGAAGGACATGGAATCCGCCAAGATCCTGTCAGCCCACAAATCCTTTCTGGAAAGTGCCCATGACCTGGGTCTCCTCAAAAAACGAGCCCAAAGTCAAATGGACATGAGCTCTGCAGCCGCCGCTGCTTCCTTCCACCTCTCATCCCCAGCCTCATCTTCCCAATCCTCACACTCACCTATCAATCTCACGTCAGAATCCCCGCCCTCCATCCATTAGCCTTCCGTCGTCCCTCCCCCGCAAAACTACCCGGCTACTCAAAAGCCCCACATTTCCTCCCTCAAAAACAAACCAGTAAAAACAACTCACGCTTTGCTTCAAGGAGTTGATCAACCGAACCGAAATCCTCGCCAATGCCATTTTTAGCAAATGTCCATAACATCTACTACTACACTCCAGCACGGATTACCTTCTCCCCTAATTGAAAGATGTATGTTGTAAATGTACTTAAAATTAAGAAGACAATTCCCGGGAATGAGTCAATGTTTTGAATTGCAATGCAGCCAGTGCTCAAGTCCGAGCGGGAGACGTGTACGCGTACGGTCTTGTTTGTTTGGTAAATGAAATGAGAAAAAAGAAACCGGATTCGGGCTATTTTTTATTTGATTGGACACGCAAGGATATAAAACCCACATGTCAGTCATTTCCGTTGATCCGATCCATCCCACCCTCCATTCCTACAGTCATACATGGATTTGAACAACGCGTCCTTTGGTAAATTCCTCATTCCGCAATGCCTAATTACAGTCTTATTATTATTATTCCCTTCGTATCCCTCATTAACATATACATGTATGTATATGTGGTCCAAGACCACAATTATCAGGGAATGAAACAAAACATTTGCGTCCATTCGTAAAACTGTCAGTCGGAGTGGACCTCCGCGGTCGGCTTCCCCGGCTCCAAGCTTTATTAAGGAAAACTCTAACTCCTTTCTTTTCAAATTCAAGTTATAATTAAATTTTGTCAAATTTTCATAATTTAAAGTTGAAAACGAACATTCATTTAGCGCCAAGGATGCTAACGTTCAAATCAAAATACAGGAATTGAGGGTTGGGTATATGGAGACGGATAGACACAGATATTTCAATGCAAATGCAATTTAAGTGGGGGAAATGACCTGGGTCAAGATGTGGTGGCCTAGGAGAGGAAGTGGGATACAACAATTTTATTTTGAATAGATTTGTGTTGTGTTTTAAGTGTTGTGGTGTGTCAGAAATGTGGATTTTTTAGTTAAGTGACTTCCCGGCAACCCCAGGATGGAATGTGTCGTGTAATGGACTGGACGGAAGGATCCCAAGAGGTAGTTTCCCCTTGTACTGTAAATTATTTATTGTTAGTTACATTGCAATTTAGTGTTAATTAATTAAGATGTAAGTCCTCGTAACCCCGCAACCATTGTCCCTTCATTCGTTCGTATGTATCGTATTTGTACTCGTACGTAAGGTTATTTTAGCGCCGAGGGTTTCAAAAATAGAATGGAATGATGTATTTTTAAGGGAGACCACAACAAGGGCAAACAGATTTGATTTTATAAAAATTGTTTACGCCCCGGGTGCTATAAAAAAGTTATCCCATGTCATTTTTCTCAACGAATCAGTATTACGTGGTCATTTTTTTTAATAGATGTGAAGGTGAGGATATTTGATGCCTGGGTTTTAATGTACATACGTAAAGTAACGCTTAAGGAGTATAGTAAAACTGTGCAGGGAAGTTAAGTGAGAGTGAGGACTGCTGGTTTTTACTTTTCGGAATCTGTTTGATTTAAGACAGTCCTACCAGCCACATTTATTTTATTAACTCCCCGTTGTGTCAATTGTAATGCCCGTGGTGTCATTCATTTGTGTTGTTGTTTGTAAAAGAGATCCTTGTCCCCCCAACAACCAATCCTGCGTGCTTCACAGTGATGTTGATGATTGTTGTGAATTTTTGGCCATTTATCCTCATTGAATAAATATTTGTCCTTCGATGATCCCATCACATTATACAAAAAATCCATCTTCCCTTCGTTGTTCGTTATTTGTTGTGCCTCGCTGCGATGCTTTATTTGGATTGTTGTTGTAATTTCCACACATAACTTGTGAGGAGTTTTGAGGGGAGAAAACGATGAATTTGCGACAAAAAACAAAACAAATCAAAGCAATATTTACATGGAAAACCGTTCACAATTCCAAAAGCCTTATACGACATCCGTGATAATATTTCAGAGATTGACTTGTAGGAAATTCGAAATTCCTAGGCCGTTTGCATGCCAAAAATGTAATTAAAATTGGTGAGGGTTTTTGGCAGGCAGGGAAATTGAATCGTTTGATGGAAAATAGTCTTGGCTAAATTGAAAACAATGTGCTCTTAGAATTGCATTTAGTCGTCTTCGTCGTCGTCGCTTGTTAAGTTATGGTTTTTGCAAAATTGCAAATAGGAGTAGTAATTTTACCTGTGCTCAGATCCATTAATCAATTTGCTACACTGGGAAGTGAAAGACTCGTTCACATCAGTTAGGGCACAAAGTGCTTGCTACATTATTAAATTGTGTAGTATTAATTGGTGTAATTAATGCGCCTTTGGCTTGCCTAAACATTTTCTTGAAGTACAATTCATTCAAGTGCATCACTTAGCAAAATGTATTATGATTGCTCATAGTTTTTTGGGTCCCCTTCGCCCAGTCGTCATTCATCTCAATTTCTCAAGCAACGAAGGTTTTAAAGTCGGCCTGTAACAATATTAAGCTAGCTAGAAAATCACATAATTCAATCGTTGTTAGCGGACCGGACATGAAGACAATGCAATCCCTGACTCCCACGTGTAGTCATACATTTTTTGTATTATACAAAATACGTGTGCTCGGTAATAATCAAATTTTGCATTTTGACTTTGAACGGTTCTGCCTTCATTTCTTCAAGATAATTTTCCAATCAACCCTTTCTCCATCCATTACATACGTACGACGATCTACTCTTCATTGTGTTTCCTCTTAATTAAGGATCCATGTGACTTGGTGTTCCTTTTTCCTGTGCCCTCTTTTAATGCTCGTTCCTTGGTTGTTAAATCACCCTGGATGGAAAAACCGCTCATTGCAGTCCAGTCCAGCCCAGCCCCGCTTTTGTTGTATGCTTATGGCTGAGTATGAGCTGAGTATTCCTGAAGTATGAGGAATGGGTTTAAAATAAATGTCCTTTTCAAACAAGGGGAAAAGGGATTTACTCATTCACTCCGCAACTACCACTACGTACGGAATCACACCCGAGTCTTCTTCGTGATTTAAAGTCAGTTTGGCAAAAGCCACCGCCGTTGTCAACCTGCCAAGTACTTTATATTTAGTACACCCATTCAATTCCTTGTAGTCAAAGACCCAAGACGAACGACTAATCAAATCCTATTATCCAACCCATCTGATCCACCCCTCTTTTATTTTCAGTTGACCTCACCTCCAAACCGTGCCATGTGTTTCTGTTCTTGTTGACCACTAATCGTTTTCTTTTCTTGCTTTTAAAAATGCATCCTCGTTATTTAATTTGTGAATCTACTACATACAAAAATCTTCTTGATTGTAGTTAAGTATTATGTACTTTATGATAATAGGACTTTGACAAAAGCAGAGCCGAAGATCTTGAATAGTACAAACAAATCCAAAGTATGCAGCTGTCGTAGGCAAGCATATCATTTAAAATGTGTTAAATGTTTAAAAAGTATGTGTATTATTCAACTTGTAAATGAGTTGTTGGATGAACCAATCCAACCTTAATGTAACCGGTATCATACTCCTCATGGATCGGATTTTGGTGTACTTACTTTAAGGAAGGGGGAGAACTTCAAAAAAACCTCTGTTTCGGGGGCCCGTATAGAAAACCATTGTTCTCCCCCATTTGAATCCCTCACTTGTGTCATTCCCCTTTGTTTGATTGTGACGTCAATGAATAATAAAAAAAATGCTTTGAGCCCGCCGTTCATCCCCTGGTGTTCCATGGGTGAAAAAAAACGAGGGCAAAAATCAAATTGAGTGTTCAGTTTTTATTAATAGCGGGGATGGATGGAAGTTGAAATTTATGAGGTTTGGATTTGGGAGAGTGGAGGGAAGTTTGAAAGTTTATAAATAATCTCCTCGTGTTTATCAAATGGCTCATTTGAGGTGACAAAACGGGATGGATTGTAAAAAGGGCAAGTTAGTCCGTCCCCCACATTGACATTACGTACAACATTACATGTACTACGGTTGGAGATGATTGGAGAAGACACGGTTCCTTTCCTTGAGAAAACGACGAAGGAATAAATATAGAGATTAAAAGAATGTTGTAATTGTGAAAGGGATGAGCAGGAGGGAAGGACATAAATTAACAAGGATAAATTAACAAACGGTTTTTCCTTCCCTCCGGAGCGACTCTAGTCTCACAAGAAAATGTTTTCCTTGGCTGTGAGTGTGGAGTATCCCCGGCCCCGTTTTAAGACGTCCTTTCAACCGAAACCAATTTCGCTTCCCTTCAAAGGAAATCCTTGTCGTCTTTCTTCCAACAGGACTTCATCACTCCCGTCCGGGAACAGAAGTAAATCAGTCTGACTTTAAACTAAAACAGTCCATGTACTCCTAGAAAATCCGAATGATGAAGTGGAGGAAAGCCCACCATGAGCAAAATACCCGCTTCGGTTCTTTTCCTGGGACTCCTTCATCCATCCATTCCTTGCGTCGTTTCCTTTGCCTTTCTACAACTCGGAATGTTGGGAGCCTCCGCAATTCTATGGAAATAAACTATTCTACGGGTAATTTAGCCCTATTTCCTGCAGGCAGCACACGGATCTAATTTGTTTCCAATTATTTTGGGAAATGAGTTGACTTTTGAGACTACTGTTCCGTTTAGACGTAAGTAGCACTTTCCACTGTGTACAGTGCTCCCAGTCAATTTAAATTACAGATCCGAAGTAGTTAATAAACCAATTAACGCAATTACCTTTCATTTTCTTAAAAATATACGTAAAATTTTGTAGAGTTTACATTTATTAATTTAAATTAATGGCCAGTTTAAATGGAATTCAGAGTTTTAAAAGGCTTGGAAATTAAAATGTAAGTTTGCCTGCCTTTTGTGTACGTGTGCGTGTGAAGTACATTCCCAATGTCAAAATCCTCCCTCACTTTCTTTTGCCGGTTAACTTGAGGATTCACGACGTGTGTTTTATTACTCATTAGCTAAACCGAGTCATTCATTTCCCCTTTTTGCCGAAAGGAATGGGGGTCTGGATATAAAAAGTTTAACGTTCCGCTCCTTGTACCCTCACTTTGTCTGCTGCCATTTATCTTTATGGTAAACCGTATGCCCATGCCCTTCCACTCCTGCGCCGCGTACTGTACTGTACGTAACGTCTTGAAGACTTGATTTGATTAGGATCTTGACCAAGGGAGCAGCCAGTCACTCCACTGACTCCACATCCTCTAAAATCAAAACCAGGGATCTTGAAGACATTGTCCCGCAAAAAGAAGCCCCAGCCAACCATCTTCGTCGTCGTCACTGCTTCTGTCATCACTCCTTATCATCAGTTCATTAAAATTATTAACGGCTTTCCTTTCCTTCACTACTTCATGCTCTTGGATTGGATTTCCCTTCCCGTCCTCACTATGTGAGCTAACCTAGGCTTAGGCCAGGCTGAGTCCACTTACCGCCATTTTCCTCCGCTAATTAACTCCTACGTACACATAATTGTGGTGAGGGTTGGAGCTGGGGGGAATTTTATTTCACTGGGTTTTAGTAGGACATTAGGCAAGGCAGGGAAGGGGTGGGCGGGTTGGATTTCCAATGTTCCCGCCCACATTCGACATACGTGCGTGGATATATGGGTGCTGCTGGAAAAGGACGCATCACGCACCTCTCTGTACATACTAAGTGTAGTGCGTGAGCTATTATTTTCTGCGTATGTATCAGTAATTATGGCTTCAAAAATCCATACGTTTTGAGATGCGAAATGCAAAAAGAGGAATTATAGGGGAACCATTCTGATCGGCGGCGGTGCGGGGTGGTGTACGAATTTATACGTAGTACGGTGCTTTCTCCGCCTTTCTCTTTTTTGTACGTACGTACGCGTGGGGAAATGCATATGCATGTGAAGCAGGAAATTGGCTAATTTGATTAAAAACAAATTTAATTCAATCCAGCAACGACACCAACTTTTAAAATTTTTAAGAGAAAGATAATTTCAAATTAATCCATTGGATTTTAAATGGATTTGAGGGTGGTTTTTGAGTAGAGCCGATGCACGCAAGCCCTTGTTTCCTTCACTTACATCTGCCATGCTGCCAGCTACCCGTATGGTGCGGAGTTGGATCCGATTGTAATTAAATTGACTAACCTTGAATTATTTATATTTCGAAGTCTTACAAAGCAGACATGGTCATGTTACGTGTATGGTCATGCCATCACACACACAAATACACGACACCCAATCCAATGGAATAGAATGGATTGTAAAGCATTTGTCTGTCATGCAATTTAGATTTCCCCCATTTCCTTCTTGCCTTTCCTCCTCCCGTTCGTTCAATTCAAGGAGCTTGAAAATCCTCAACCCATGCCATGAATATTTTCTTTGAATACAAGTCGTTAGCACGACGCCGCGATTGCCCCTCGTCTTTGACTCATTCCATTTGGTTGGATCATCACGGATATTAAGATCCATAATACTTATCGGCTATTGACTCCCCGCCATATCAAGGATTCAAATCCTGTGTGTGTGTGTGTGTGTGTTTTAAGCTTCCCTGATGATGTCCCATGGAAATCCATGCAATGCAATGGTTTGGCTTCATGTGGCGGGGAATTCAAATCCATGATTTAATGATAGGGGATGATGAATATATACCAGGGGGAGGAAAAGGATTCTCCATGAATTGGTGTGGGTTGAAGACTGAGATGAGGATAATTTGAAGTAAAGAATCATCCGTAAGTTAACTACGTGTACAAGGCAGTGTAGCTCTTTAAAGGATCCTTTGGTTTTTGGATTACTAAATAGAAGGATTTGGCTAGGCTAGGCCAACAGGTTCCTTTTTCCGTGTGTGGGCTTCAAAAAATGGGGGTTTGGTAGGTTTCAGAGATGGGTCTATCATATCATCCACATCCATCATTCCTCCTAAAAAAAAGTGGTAAAAACTCCATCCACTGGGATCCAAAGGTGTTGTGGAGCCCTTTTGGTGTGATGGGGACGACGGGCGCGCCTTCAGAAGCTCCGCGTCGGCTTGCATTTCCCTGTAATTACCTCTAATCATTTCCCTTTTACAAAGGAACGCCGAGCCAAAGGGATTTGATACATTAAAAATTTCAACCACTCCAGCCCCAAATATTTCTGACTTGGAGAGGGCAAAATCCAAGCCTAGTGAATGCCATTGCAATGCAATGCAATGCAATGGTGGGAATTACGAATCATACACGTACGTAACATACGCGGCACGTAGTTAAGGAATGGATGGATGAGGATTTCCTTGACTTCCCTTCGCATTCCTCATCAATCTCAGAAAACAAATCCGAGGCTCTCCTCAAACCTGTGGGATATTGGACGGGTTTTTGAAAAACTAAGTTGAACCCATGAGAAATCCTTATGTTGTTTGGACGATACGTACCAAGTGAGGACCAAAGGTGAGAAATTTATCGGCGGTTAATTAACGTGTTAGCCTAAATGGGGTTTCCGTCCGACCTGCCATTAAGTACAGTGCTTCTTTGAAGGATGTACGTATTAAAATTCCATCGCGTACTGCTCCTTTACGTTGGTACATACGTATTTATGTAATACATAGCTTAACTTTTCCATGGTTTAGGAATGCTACACTACATTATGTGCAGTAAATAAGAGTATTTAGTTTAAAACAACTTGGTTTAATTTGCAGAAATACGACTTTTACCCCTACATAAGTACAATCAAAAGGGATATGAAGTTTTTTGAGAAAAATACATACTACATACGAAAGGAGAAAATTGGGGATCCAATTAAAATTTGAAATGTGTATCCTTGAGGAGGTGGATTCTGCTCGTTAAGCTGACGCTTGCCTTGAAAAATGTCACACTTTTTGATATTTTAATGACCCACACATTAAAAATGGCTTGTTAATTATCTGAGCCGTCCATTGTTCACTTTGAGGGCCTTTGAGGGAAATAAACACCTGACAAGGTTTCCGGCGACGAGACGCGGCTTGCATTCGAATTTCGTGGGTCGTGGATTTTTTGACAAGTACCCGACCACGTCCATACGTATTACGTTGAATTCCCACTTCAAACACGCCCCATTCCATCACCTCCTAATCCCTTCACTATTGACCCCAAGTCACTCAAAACAACAAAATGTTTACCTTCCAAGAAGGATTTTATGAAGGGTTGGCGAGGACTTGTAAGAAATGTGCTCTTTTTTCTGTGACATGGAGCCCACTTAGCAAAATTTCAAATCCTTTAGCCACCCGGACCTGGTTCAGTCAGCCGTGGAATTTTCCCAATCTTCGGCAACTCCAAAGGAATCTCAGTGACATGGATTGTTTTAAGGGGTTACATGTGTACTTAGAAGTTTCCAAATCCTTGGGTCCTTAAGTACTCATTAGTGCCACTCATGGAAAGGATTTATTTTACACTCCCTTGCCTGAATCCGTATGTGTAGTTTGCTCGTCTCTTCTTGTTATACTTTATGCATGGATTTGTGGCATATTTTAATTACAGACTCACAAAATGGATAAATCCTACGATTACAAAAGTGTATTTCCATAGGGAAGAATTGTCTTCACATTAACATAATTTCGAAGTGAAAAAGTGAGTCACATAATAATAAGGAAAAAGGGTTAGAAATGGAGGGGGAGGAGCTTTGGTTACCCTGGATGTATGGACTCGGTGGATTCCGACCAATTCGAAAATAAGTAATGAGGGAGTATTGTCCCAGGCAGGCTGACGTCGTCGCCGGAGAGGGAAGAGGAATTAATAATTCATTTTTGTTGATAAGTCGTGACGAGGAGACAAGGGCTCCGCCCTCCTCCCCCCCTCGTCCATCCATTTCCCCCAAAAACAACTTTGGTGGCCGAATAATTAATTTGCAAAAGCTTCCCCTATCAAATTTTCACCAAACTGTTTTGTTTTAAAACTGAAGGAACCTTTTCGTACCTCGACATCCATCCCACTTCTTCACCCCACCCCATCCTTTTCCGCATATCCATTATTTAATATATTTTGCACTTCAGTTTCCTTGGAGCGGAGCACCACTTTTCCTGAATCCTGGAGGCTTTTCCATTTCCTTCGTGTTCAAATGTGGATCGAACCACTTTGCCTGCCCCAGAATACGAATGTACCTAATGAAATCCTTTCCGGCTCCATGAATTAGTCATTTTTATAAATTGCATATATTTATTGTATGTCGCCCGCCCACTTGGAAGATTTCACATTCACCGATTCCCGGGTTTGAAGCCGTCCGGTCCTTAACATGACAGAATTATTTCCGTCAGTTTTCCTCCTTTTAATTAACTCTCATTTTATTGTCGGTATCCCAGAGATGAATCCAGTCATGCGTGTTGAATGTACCGTGGATTACGAGTGAGTTATGCAAATCTACATCCCTGTCAGCTAACTGTTGGCAGTCAACGTGGTCACGCCATGTCAAAGGAAATGATGGACATTGTGTCAGTCCAAAGTGCCATTATCCAGGGATTTTGAAGTCATCCTTCCAGCCAATGTCATTCAATGTGGAAATTGAATGACAACACATCTTTAACTTATTAGCCTGTACCACAATGTCATATCATATATAAACTTAATACCTTTATTATAACTTAAAAAATTAATCAAACTTTACCGCGATTACTTTTTATGATTTTCAAATACACTGTGCATTTTATATTATTTTTTGAAATTATTTCGAATCATCCAATCAACTCATTAATTAATTTGATCAACTGCTGATTCATACACATACATGTGCTGATATACGTTGATCAGCACATTAATTCCCATGGATCCTCGCCCTGGATTAGATTTGTGGGAAAAGTGGGCATGCTGGGCTGGAGAATAGAGTGTTGGATTTTGTAAATGGTTAAGAGGGGAACAGGTGTGTTTGGGGAAGGGCGAGAGTGGGGTGGGGAGTGGATGTCGGCAAGGATCAAAGGACTGAGGTGCGAATTGTTGTTAGAAGTGTAATCACGCATTGATGGCTCTCTTTTTTCTCTGTCCTCCCTGCCTTTTCCTCACCATCCTTGCCTTTTTAGCCAAACACTAGCACTGTGTAGTGTAGTGGTACTCCAATACCATAACCATAGCTTCAAGTTCAAATCTCCCTCTGCGAATAAAACAAATGGAGGTGGGGATAAAACCCTCCGAAGACGGACGGATGAAGTGATCCGGAAAGAATTCCGACCGGATCCCCCATTGTATGTATGTATGTATGAGAGACAAGAGGTGTGATGTCTCTCAATTATTCTCAAGTCAATATGGATCCTAAGAATACGTACAAAGTGGTTGAGGGGTGGAAATTGGACTACTCAACCAAAAAACCACTCCTCGGCTCTTGACCGCTAATAAAAATTATAGACAGGTTGAATTCCATAATTTCCTTTCTCAGTTTGAGCTCATAAGTTCAGTTTTTGTAGTTTTTAAACATGGACAGAAGAATGAATCTTAATTTTGCAAGATAAAATGCAAGGAAAAACTTTGAAATAGGTAATAAGAGTAAACCATACCACTTTGGTAAAATAGATGTAACATAAATTTAATTAATCAATTTATATTACCAGAGAGGGAGGGGTATGATGATAATTTACTCCATAACCCGTTACAAAAATGAGCAAACGCAATGTGTGCGTGTGTTTGTGTGCATGAAGCTACAGTAAAGAATTTCATACTCCAAAAACCAAAAACAGTGTAAACAACTGATCAGCATCAATTGTTCAATTGTAAAAGCCGGCATTAATTTTGTAGTATGCATTATCAATGCCAGACATGAAGATGTAAGAAATTTGGAATTAAGGTCATTCCACCACACCACAAATAAAATTACATATGTACATTTAGTTGTCGTACAAGTTCTCATCTATGAATTGGTCATGTTAGCTGTCGAATTGGGTTTGTTTCCAGACGATTGCACCCTTTTCCAAATCCCCATTGTCTCCCGTGTAAAGTGGTTGAATTAAATGCCGACGGATGGGTTTTGAGTGGAGTCGACCGACTGCGGCGACCGCGGCAGTTCTTCCCTTACAGAACACACGCGGCTATCGGAGTTAAAGTGAAGGAATTTAATGGATTACAAAGTACACCTCGCATTATCAACTCAAGTAATGTGTAAGTGGGGGATTTTGGTTGGGGAAGATGTGAGGAATTCTCTCTCTGCTCTCTCAGCCCAAGGAACAATGTCCTGTATTCATTCCTCTAAAAAAGATGGGAAGGGAAAAAAATGACATTGCCGCCATCCCCGCCGCACCGCCGTGTCTTAATATCCTGACTTTTTAGTAGCGGAGCTTGGAATTTTGTATGTGATGAATGAGGGGGAACTGATCTTTGTCTACAATCCTCCGTCCATCTGTCGCCGGTCTGGATAATTATTTATATTTAATCAAAGTGGAAGTGGAAATCAGGAATTCGTTGTGAGGGAATTTGTCATCTCAATTAGGTAGGATTCTACGGATTTGTAAATAAGGGACATTGGTATGTACCTGTGTGTATTGAACATGCAATTTTGCTGCTAGCTAGTTAATATCAATTGAAGAAATCTTGAGTGACAAATTTTGATGATGTGGAGAAAATCCATGTTTTTAACAATAAAATATTTTAAAAATCTTAAGGAGGTAATTCTGGGAAGGAGCAGAGTTTGAGTTGAGGAATTAATTGTCGGACGAGGAGATAGAATGCAAGGAATGGAGTCAAAGTGTTTTGTTTTGAAGGGAACAGCCCCATGTAAATGTAATCTGGTGTAATTCATTGTGTCGAGTGGATGTTTGTACCTTTGAATTCATCCACAGAGAGGCCGACGACGGAACGGAACAACACAGCAAACCCAAAGGAAAAGGCAGGCAAAGCTTTCAATTCAAAAAACACTTTACGTTCAAATGGGTGGCTCCATTTCCAGCTCCCTTCAGTTTTCCGTATTTTTCCCATTGCATTCCATCTGAAAAATGTAGTAGCATGTTTAGCGTTTGCCTCGTCCACACGGCAAACCATGCCACGGTTCCCCTTTGCATATGAGTAAACATGCAAACTGATAATTATTCCGATTTCGTTTTTCGGCAAACTGGAAATCCTGGCTCGCCAATGGCCAAATGGCCTTGCATTAACAACTTTTGAAATGATAATTAGCCGGTGAGGGAGGGAGCGTGGTCGAGGGATCCTAATTGTCATCCCCGAATTTCCCTGTAGATTCATGTCCGCTCCGCGGCTACACTAGCTGTACGGTATGGTACGTACGTTCGTTTAATTAATGAGCCTGTAAATTGAGTTGACAATTGGGAATTTGTGGGCGCTTCTTGTTCTTATCTTCGATGCATGAGCCGAGCCAAAGCGGGCTTTTTCCATCGTATCCAGTCCTTTTTAAATTCAATGCATTTTGAAAGGGCTCCCTGCCCATCAAATTAATGGGTCATCATCTAAATGGACAAAACTGCATTTTCCACCAAGTGTGTTAGTAATATTGATTAGAATTTCAGGACTTCGTCTCTAGACGAAAAACCCGGGGTTTTGAAATACAAGGAGCCAACGAGTCAACCCTGTACTTGAATTTGAATTTTGGAAAATCAAATTTGACTGGAATTAGAACTGAGCCACCCTGGAACTTTGGGATGGATGGGTTGAGAGAGTCGTCAGAATAGCCTGAAGGGACAGAGGGGCATCCTTTTCATCTCGGCGGATGAAATTAAAGAGCGCTGTCGGATAAAGTGGGCATCTCAACTCCCATTTCACGCGCACCCACTCCACCCCTTCTCCTTTGGCCGCTGCCGCAGCCGGCTATATTCCTTTTGTCTCCCATCTCAAATCCACTTCAATTGATTAGTCCATCCAAAACCCCCGCCCTTTCATCTTTTGCCGGCTCAATAGTTGTTTCAAGTCAAACGATTTCCTCACACTCTCACTCCCAGGCGGGCATTTCCTATTCTTCACAAGCGACATCTACCGTCATTTATTTTCGTAGTAACGCTTGCGTCTGGGCCTGCGCGATGAATGCATCTTTTGCAGCATAGCCGCCATGCTCCTCATTTTTTTTTCTTTGCCTTGCCGTCCTCACACCTTCCTCATGGAAAAACAAGTTTTAATGAGGGAATTAAGAATAAGGAAGTCCCCGTCGTCATCCAGGAACTTCATATGGGAATAATAACAGGTGTGAAGTCTAGATGGGGGGTCCACCAGTCACTCATCCCACAGAATCCTCCAGCTCACAATTTACAAAACAATGTGCAATGTGTCCACGGATTTGAGGTCGTAAGCCAAGCCAGGCTAGCCCCTTCCCCATTGTCTTAGATGTGTGAAACAGGATTTTGGAGGTAATTGACTCCTTGAGCTGCTCAGGTTTGCTAATTGAAGTCATAAAAGGATGGACGGTAGTAGTAGTATTCGCTATTTAGTTTTGATGGGTGATTTTATCACACTTCACTTAACTAAATCAAACCATAATTTGTAGATTTTCTTTAACTTAAAAGTCCAATTCAGTGGCGAGGGTCATTCATACGGATGTGTGACCGACCCTGAATGTAGAACGCACTTGGATTGGTCGACCTGCTATGTCTTACTGCATTGCGTTGAGGGTGGTAAATATTATTAACCCATCCTCATCCGCTATCGATCCCATTCATCTTTTGCCTTGTAATTTATTGTGGTTGTCAATTATTTCATTCCCTAATCAATGCTAGAGGGCTCACCCCTTTAATTTGATGCATGGCATTCCCTGTACCCCGTCGTCGAAGCGGACAATACATGCACTCATTCGACGAGGAAATAAAAATTAAGACGGAGGAGGAAGGTGTCAGTAATTATTAATTTATGCCATGTTTGGCACCATCCACAACGCTATACGCATGGCTCCGCCCCCATGGACCCTACCCCTCGAACCCTGGACTCCAGGGATGTGTTTTTAAATAAATCCTTTTGTAGCCTCAGATCCGTCATAAAAAAAAGTAGTCCATAAAGATATTACCCATGCATGTTCGGCTGTCATCCGTCCGTGGCATCCAAAATCCACTTCCCCGGCACCCCACGTCTTCAAGTGTAAAAGTCGGTGGAATTCAAAGGGAAAAGATTGTCGTGCCGTGCTCAGATACGTAATCATCATCTTTTGAGGCGGGCAGGTACTACGCAGGTACGTACGCACGTTATGTATGTATATCGCTCATGCGATTCCAGAAACACAAATTCCTTCAATTTGTACGACCGTATTTTTTTTTATGTTGAGGAGATGTCATTCGGGGCAAGTGGACGAATGGCTGCAGGAAACTCTTTCAGTAGGGATGGATTTCCCGTGTGGCCCTTTTTCGTCGACACCGAACCAATCGTATCAAATTATCCTTCATAATGTTCCCCAGACATGCAAAATATGGAATACGGGGGTTCAAACGTTGAGAAAATTTAACAACTGCTGGGCTGGTTGCTCAAGTCCAAAATTATTATTGCATTGCAGAGCAGCATGCATGCATTGGAACTAGCATGCTATGTAAGCATCCGTTTCCCCCATTATTTTGGGGAGAAAAGTTTGAAAAGAAAAAAAAAGAAACTAACCTTTGCCTCTGGATGTCTCCTATTATTAGCTCGGTCCCGGCTTCAAAGGTGAGAATAACTGACTCATTACTTGAGACGGATTATCCAGGCCTCTCCCAGAATGATATATGGCTAACTGGTCTTTCGAGCATGCATGCATGGAAATGGGCACGAACGGGATTCGGATATGAGTTGACCGATCAAATAAATGCTTCGCCCACGAATGCATGGAAGCCATGATATTTAGTGCTTGAGCTGAGGTGAGAAGGACGGGCCTTGCCTGAAGTGGTTACTCTGGAAAAACTCCGAAATTGGGGAGTTGGGAAATGCAATTATGTAACGTAAGCCTTTCGGTTTGACGTCGACGTTGACGCGAGAGTCAAGTTAATTGACTCTAACTGTAACTAGCATTTCCCCCTAGTTATAATTGTACCCCTGCCTAGCTGCTCTACTGCTGGAAGAGGGGGCGATCGGTTCCCGGCGCTAAAACCTGTCAAGTTCCGCATAATTGATCTCAGGCGGCGGATTTCAATGGCGTCATGGTAAGGCAATTTCTCAAATGCCAAAGGAGAGCGTGCTTAGTTAATTAATAGTTCCAGGTGCGAAAAATGCGGTTTTTACTCGTCAGGTGGGGTTGGATTTGATTTGTTTTCATAGGTGTAGGTAATTAGTTTGAACTCATTTTTAGGCCCTGTAATACAATTGTGGGTCAGGAATTGACCTTGCTCGACTGGTGACATGTTTTTAAAGAAAAGTTATTAATGGAATGATTTTAATAAATATGATAATTAAGGCAAACTTATGGTGAATGCCTGGCGTCATCTAGCAGACACAATAAACCACGCCTTGGGTGTACCAGTGGTACACATGCGTGTTATGCCTCTTCAACATCTCTTCCTCGATGCGAAAATGCTAAAATTGGACACCAAGTTCCATAAGAATTCCTATCAAATGCAACCGCCAGATAGGTTGAATTTGTCGATTCCAAACTTGGTGATTGTATGTTTCCGCAGGCAGAATGTAAATTGTGTTGTAATATTTAGCGGGCTGCTCATGTCATTAATACAATGCTTTCATTTTGAACGGTAGTTTGTACAATTTTGTAAGTTTATAACTACATGCATACATAAGTAGCCGAGTTTATGTCCAACCGATTGATGCCTTTCTAATATTATTTTATTTACCCGAGAAACGGTAGGCATTTACACAGGACGACGAAAGAGTAAAATCGGCATTAATTTCCACTTACCAAAACCTTGAAAAATCTCATTGCACAAATCAGTGCAACTCTTAACTCTTGCGTACAAATTAGAGATTCCATTATTGTTCCCATCCGTATTTAGCATTCTAATGTCTTCATTAATTGACGGCAATTACAGGGAGTTAAGAAAGTGATACAGACGTTGCGTTTTGTAATATGCTAATTGGGGTGGATGAATAAAAACCAAAGCCCCACATCCACCACTCAACCCATTGCAATCTCCACCCATAAATCATAGAAACCTGGGATGTTGGTAATTTGAATACATTAATCCAACTTTCGAGAGTCAATTAAGGGATCCGACTCAGGCTTCAGCCAAGGATTTGAGAAGGAAGGGAAGGAAGGAGTGTTATTTCTTTTTATCAACCACGACAGCGGCGATCTGGATCACATAAAATAAAAATCCACCCTCAAGGTTTCACCTGGTGAACTCCATCCACAAATCGTCTTCATATTAGATAAAAAGTCAAATTACCCCTATTACAATTGTGACTCAAATACCATAATTCAATTGAGCAATTAAGAGGGATAGTTGAAGGAATAATTCTTTCTCTCGTTCACAGCCGCGACTTATACTTCAGGCCCAATAGGAGGAGATCAGAATACAAATTACGGACACACCTGAGTCCAATTTCTTACATGGACCATCTTTCGTTCATGGAAAAGTCGTCAAACACCTTCCCTTAATTATTATTCCTCATCACCGTTCCCCCCTATTCCCTTCATTGCCTCTAATTTATCATGGTTGCGGCGGGAGTCTTGAAGGAGGTGGAGTCTCCGAGTCACAATCTTAGGGATGAGGAGATCAATCAACTGGGAATTATCCCACGTACAGGAGATCTACCGCACATTTCCAACTTTCCATTAAATTATTGTTTACGTGTTTCCTCACCCGTCAAATCAAATCCGTGATTTGACTCCGCAAGCTGAAAAGGGGGGAAGAAAAACTCGTATGTAACCATTCGTACACTTAATGAAGACAAAAACTAAGGTAATTAAGGGCAATGGGTTCATTATTCCTTGGGTTCAATAGGCAAATGAGACCAATTAATTAGGATTCGGATTACCTGATATTCCCTGTCCATGCATATGTATATATCTGCTTTTTTTCCAAACCTTATGGTCGGATTGGAAATGTAAACGAGTTAATTAACCCAGTCGATATATGGACTGTCATTCAATTGTGTCGTTGATGTATACGAACACATTGTTAACTGGCTTGGCCACAGCACTGGATTTCTTTAGACAACAATGGGGGAGATTCAAAAGGTGAATGGAATGGAGTGTGTCGTGTCCCTTGAGTGAAGGGATGGATAATAATGGAAGGAAAGAAAAGGGGCGGGGTTTTGAAGGATCTGATGGTAATTAGTGTTTGGAGACGACCTCCCAGCAACTGCCCGGTAAGTGGAGGAAGAGATGGATGAAAAAACGAACCCGACATGACACTTCACACGTTAAAAGGAATGGACGCCACCGCCAGGTACATTATGAAGATGGAAAATAAGGATAATGACATGACGTGGGCAGTGGAGGAAGTGTTAAAAATCATGTCCTTAAAACTCGAGTTACAATGAACAGGTACCGGGGACCCCGGTCCCTTCTTATCTCCTTTACCACACCTACCTTTATTGTTCAAGCCATTGAATGGCTTTCCACAACTTTCTCCAAGTGACACGTATGTCCTGGGATTCCAGGAATTCATAAAATCAAAAGTCAGGTTTTACACATGGAATTCCATCAAATACTGGATTTACTTGTAAATGGTTGCATTGTTAATTTAATTCTGAAGTTTCCACATCTTGTTTACCATCATACCACAATCGCAAATTTGCAAGGTCGTTTTGGTTTAGTTAACCGACATGAGTGCAAACAAATTAGCGATGCTTACTGCTTCCATGCTTGTACAGTTTGCAATTGCAAAATAAGGAGCTCAACTCCCCGTCAAGTCATTAAGTATTCATGAAGTGTCAAGCTCGTAATAAAAAATCTGACAACTTATTTAATTAGTTTGGGACGGAGGTAAATCATCATAAAAAGTTTTGGAACAAGCCTCGCGCGGCCACCATCTTGCATAATTTTTGGCACATGTAATTTGCAGTTGTCACATAGCACACTACAGTACAGGAATCAATTAAGCTGAGTGTTGAGGTGAGTTATTAGAATGAGGCTGAGGTGGAGGTCTACGACAGAGGATTGTTGTGTGGCGGGGGAACGGAGTCAGTGAGCTTAATGGGGGAGGAGGGGTGGGTTCAAAGGGGCCGACAATGCCCTTATATGGAGAACAAATGGTGCCGACGTTAAATGAGCTCTTGAATGGCGAGGCGTGGAAGAAGGTGAGTATACAAAGACGCCTGCGCCGGCCTGACTCAATCTTTAAGAAAGGAAAAGATTGTCTTGAGTGTGAGTCAGGTGGAGGAGGGATTTGGGATGAAGATGAAGTTAATATGAGGTGTGAGTCCAGAAGGGAAAAGGTACGCACGAGGATGAGTCCCCTCTCAAAACAACACATGGTAACAAGACAATAACACAACAAATTAGAGAAGATACACACAGGAAACGTGTCAAATGTTGCATGGATGGACGGACAAGACTTGGTCCTCGTCGGTCGGTCTCTTTTGACAAAAACAAACCGCCGTCACCACCGTTGGGCTTCTGGACGCGACGTCGTCGCCGACGGACCCTCAATTTCTTCATCTCCCTTGTCCAAGCCTCGGAAGTGTCGAATCTGTTGACTTCTTGCTGAGTTGAGAATAGTCGGATTGTTCGCCGAGCAGAAGGGTTTCACGCCGAATTACATGTCTACGGCTATTGACTTTTGGTTACAAGATTCCCATCATTCACGCACACAATTTAAAATCATGGCATCTGGCAATTGCTGATTCACATTACAACGAGGAATAATAGCAGGAATTCTGCCCGTGAATTATACTGTTTTCGTGTTTGAATTACAATGTGGGTAAAACAAATGAATTGTAACAGAATATAAAACTTTGTACTTGTTTATTAGCAAAATAGAAGGAGACCAAAGCACAGAATACATAAAATGGAGGTGAGGAAATGTCAAAGGTTCAAACCAAAAATATTTTTTTTTAGTTGAAACTGATTTTGGAACAGTAAGAAAGTTTTAAGGGCATTGAATTAGTAATACAAAAACAAAATGCTTTCCCCGACTTTCACTGAGAAGAATACGGCAGGGACAAGCGGCAGGAGCAGAAGCACACGTGAAATCTAACAGGAATCCATTTTAATCGATATTTACAATCGTACTTCAAACAATAAATGTTGTACAAACCGCCTTTGTAAATTTCCTGTGTCTGCAAATACCAGCGAATCAAGGGCAATAAATAAAGAATGAGCATAGTAATACTTTACTCCCAATGCAAACATTGCTATAAATACTTCAGGACGTAACAAAGTACACAAAAGTTGAGCGCTTGGGTCACACATTTTATGGCGAGGTTTATTTCCTTGCGTGCGTGTGGGAACCATGAAAACTAGATTCTCATCTTCCGAGCTCACAAGTTTTCGGTGATTTGCTCTCCGTGTACTTTGCTTGGTTCCATTATCTCAAGCCATCTGACACGGCTTCTTTTCTTTCCATTATGTCAAATTACACGATGAGAAGATTACGGGAATGATCTATTCCCCTCTTCCGCTTTCCATCCAAGATAAATTTCTTAATGAGAGGAGCACAAGTCTTGGGCTTAGTTCAAAGCTCCTACAAACGGAGAGCAATAAAAATAACTGTTCTGTTCGAGAGAAAAACGATGTGATTGAAAATGTGCATGGCTAATATCCATATCCTTATTTATTGGCCTTTCTTTGCTTTGCTAGAGCTTTGATTTATTGGCCTACACCGGTTACGCCTGACCTCATCCTGTCATATCCTCTTCCAAACAAATGATTTGCAAAATTACACCTTTACAATCTAATCCATTCCGTGCATACATCAATTATATTTAAAATCAAGTCATAAATCCAGCTGCTGCTTTGCACGTGGCCACCGCACACATTTATCGACTCCTCAACAATAATTAATTTAATGATCTCATTTATCAACACTTCAGCCATAGCCTCAGTAGGTCAACATCAAATCATACTTACCCTGCCTTCATCCTTTGCATGCGTGATTGCAATTAGCATCTCTGACAACAAAATTTGTGTTCCTTCAAGTGGATTTGTGCTAATTACTCAGAAGCCAACCGTCCTTAGTAAAATCAACATACTAACCCTCCTGCTACTAATAATGTTAAATCCGCTATTGCGTTACCTGCATACAAGGGGAGGAGAACATGCAGTGTTGTCATTAGCAGAGATCAAATTCACATCATACGAATGAATAATAGCGAAAAAAGGTGGCGATCATAATCCATGATGTTTCGAAGGGGACCACCTTCTAACACAAGGAACTATCTATGTAAAAATTGCGGTTTGATGATTGTGGAATTTGGACAGATTGAGGAGTGATGAGGATGACTTCAACTCCGTTTATTTGTTTGTATTTTTCCCATGAAAGTGGAGTTCATGAAAAGTGGGGATGGTCATTAAAGAGATGAACTTTTAAATGAGTCTGGTTATCCCATCCTCATTCTCTCCTGTGTTGTTAATGGCCGTTGGTGGGTCCGAAAGGTTTTTGCTTCAAAGGAGCTACGAGGATAATAGGTTTACCACCACCACCGTGGAAGGAACTTTTCAAAATTGCGTAGCTGGGCTGCTGGGCTGTCTGATGATGATTTGGTTTATTTTTTATGTTGTTTGAACAAGATAAAAGAGAAGGATCCTTCATCGATGATGGTGGCTTGGGGTAATCATTTCCGGGGGGGTTTACAACAATACAGAGGAATTAAAATTAAACCTGTGCAAAGCGCGGAGAATCAAGGAGGCATTACATTGTTGTAAATAGGATGATGGGGTGGTGAGTAGGGCCGGTTGACGATGATCAATTATTTAATGACTGCGTTGCTCGTCTTGGTACAAAGGCGGCTTATGGAGGGTAACTACTACCAAGAGTTACCACTTGCCATACGGCAGGATTCTCAAAGATAATGCGTGAGGTTCAGGCTATTCGAAATCTTAGAGTTCTGGAAAACAGGTGTTTACAAATTTTTACAAGTAGGCCCAGCCAAATAAATTGATTACATTGTAGTACATTAGATTACTGTACTTTTTTCATTATTATATTATAAAGGTAGCATTATTGCACACAGGGTATGTTCTGTATTAACGTTGTGGTTGTGAATAGTTGAATCAACTATTTCCTCTCCTCAAAAAAATTACAAATACAAAAATGTTCAAAACCAACGCGGTAATTACAACTGCATAGTTGTCCAGAAGCGAGTGAAAGCATAAATATTATCATAAATGTTATTGGCTGATTACATGTCATTCTGTAACCCAAAGTACAGGATTGCAATTAGTTAATTTTGAAGAATCCAAACAGACATAAAAACGCAGGAGGGCGAGACCACATGGGGTCCAGTTCACTTTTCCATGGTTTTTGAGGTTGGGCTGCGGACATCCTTTAAGACTGATGACGCCTTTATTGGATGGGTTGCAAAGAAGTGCCGCTAAAAGAGAGCCGACGGACAAGAGGATGAGTAATTAGTCGAACACCCATGAGTATCTCCCTTTCAACCATTATTTGTGTCCATGGTTTGCTTTATTAGAACATTGGGAGCAGGGGTGTGGAACGAACCAACACACCCAAATTACAATAACTTCAAACCACGGGCTTCTCCAATGGTTTTTGGGGAGGAAGGGAAATTTCATGAACCATGGAAGGGATGAGAAAAGCTAAACAAAACAAGTTAACAAAATCCATTCCCTCGCGCCTGAAATGACTTGCAGATCTGAACAAAATCCATAATCCTAATTTCCCATGGAAGTGGAGGAAACCTGCCGTCTACTTAACTTCAATGTAAATTATTTGTTGAAAGCTATTTTCCTTTCGCCACGCTGCTCGCTCTAACCTCTGAAATACCCTATCTATCTTACTAATAAACAACAAATATTACGTACATCGGTACATCATGAGTCTTCAAAACCGATTTCTTTTCTACATTTACAACATGTGATGTGGGTGTATTTGTATTTGTATTTGTATACAAACTTGATAAATAAATAAGCTCAATATACAATAAGCAAAATACTGCTAAATGAATGTCATAATAATTGTAATTGTAACGCAGGCAAATATTAAAGCCTCAAATCTTAGTTTCTGATTACTATTTGATCCTGAGCTACCGAACAACGGAATCTATTCTATTCAAAATTTAAATGCAGGGTTGAGTGATTAATCGATTTTGGCTTTGGATTAAGGATTAACGAAGTCCGCTTTCGGGATTACGGAATTAGGGATTAATTTCATATTTTCCGGAATTGGATTAAATCTCGATTAATGAATTTTCAAAAATAATTGGGATTAAGGATTGGGATTAAATTAATCCGGATTAATTCTTGATTTTGAGA
>JAAXYW010000054.1:0-72784 GCA_036851895.1 Orthonychiurus folsomi | reverse complement strand
TCCTTTCTGGATAATCATACTGCCATATTATTATGCATACTTTGAGGGTCACTAACTGAAGCAATTTGCGTCGAAGTACAAAGTGAAGTGTCTGATTGGCACCTCTACTCCGCATTGAGATGGGGAGGGAGGGGAGGGTGGGGAGGAGAGGAGAGGAAAAAAATTCCTTCAAGCATAGTTGAGTAGCGTGGCGTGGATATGGGATGCATGCCATGCTCAGCTCTCCGTCCGCCCGACGCGTCCCCCGCCTGTACTTCAACTTTCCTACTCCCGCCTGTACTTTTTCCCTCCACGCCTGTACTTGGACTTGTATTACGTGTTGCACGTTGCAGTGCAGTTTAGGTAGAATCAAACCGCGTTGGCGTTGCCAGCAATGGAGAGCTTGCGCCATGAAACTACACATAAGACTTAAGCGGGTAGGTTTCTGAATCCCACTAATGTCCAATTCTGCTCTTCTTCAGTAATGCAGCACTTCTACCACCCCACCATACAACTTTCCCTCCCCCAATGATTCCGGATGCTGGCTTGGGCTTTGGGTTAGTTGAATATCGCGATCCGAGGAAGACGTTCAGTTTTAATTTCATTGAACGAAGAACATATTTTTCCCAAACGTGCAGTTAAATCATTAATGCTGGCGAAGCGAGCTAGAGTCGACGCGGGTCGGGGTCCCCTTAACAATGGCCCAATGCATGCACGACCTTTGGTGGCCCTTCTCGATGGGCGAGATTGTTCTATCGAAATGCCCATTTTGAAAGATGTGGCAACAGTTGCTTTTTGCGATGCTCAGTCAACTAATGAGATTCACGAAAAAGTTTTGAATGAGGCAGTTGGGGCCCTTATGTGGCATACCATAACCCTAACTAAAGATGATCTCGAGAAATTTAAAGCTCTGCGAATTATTGTGCGAATCGGGTCCGGTGTAGACAATATTGACATCAAGGTAAGCATTTCGCTTTATATCGTTTGTCGTTTGTGCTATTATATTATTTATTGTACTCGTTTTTAGGGCCAATACGCGAAGTTAGTATTTTGCAAGATATATGGTAGTTTTTTGATTTGGGTAAATTTTGAAGTTGGATTTTTTTTGAAATTTTGAATAGGCGGCCGGGGAATTGGCAATTGCAGTCTGTAATGTGCCAGGCTATGGTGTTGAAGAAGTGGCAGACACAACAATGTGTTTGATTCTAAACTTGTATCGAAGAACATTCTGGTTGGCAAATATGGTGCGAGAAGGGAAAAAGTTCACCGGACCAGAGCAGGTAAGTGTCATATGAAATCTGAGCTAAGTTTTAACTGAGCTTGTGTTTAGTCTGAAAATATACATTTAAATGTTTGTAAAACTTTTGCCGGAGGAACAAGTTTGTTTTTGATTTGGAGCAGGTCCGTGAGGCCGCACAGGGCTGCGCCCGCATTCGGGGCGACACACTTGGTATTGTTGGATTAGGAAGAATCGGATCTGCAGTGGCACTTCGTGCAAAAGCATTTGGATTCAACGTTATCTTCTATGATCCATATCTTCCGGATGGAATTGAGAAAAGTTTGGGAGTCACCAGAGTCTACACACTCCAGGATCTGCTCTTCCAATCGGATTGTGTTTCTCTCCATTGCACGCTGAATGAACATAATCATCATCTTATCAACGAGTACACTCTCAAACAAATGAGACCAGGTGGGGCATTGTTATTTCCTTTGAAAAGACAAGGTTTAGCCGGCATGAAATTCTCAATTGTTTCAAAGTTTTATTAAATGTCTATTTCTTACAGGGGCTTTCCTCGTAAATACGGCCAGAGGTGGGCTAGTGGATGAGGCAGCTCTCGCTTCTGCTCTCCGTGATGGCAGGATTCGATCCGCAGCTCTGGATGTACATGAAAATGAACCATTCAATGTGTACCAAGGACCGTTGAAAGATGCCCCGAATATTATATCAACTCCACACGCGGCATTCTATTCTGATGCTTCCTGCACTGAACTTCGGTAAGTTTTACATTATTATTTTTTTAATTTTTCATCGGATTTTCTAACATACAATTATTTTGTATAGTGAGATGGCAGCCTCTGAAATTCGGCGGGCCATTGTTGGAAGAATTCCGGATTCTCTCAGGAATTGCGTCAACAAGGAGTACTTTATGGGTGCATCATCAGGAACTGGCGGCACTGGATTTCCGGAAGGATTGAATGGATCTTATTACGCGGCAGCTGCCGCTGCCGCGGCCGCTGCAGGAGCGGGTCCTGGTGCAGCACTACAAGCCGCACACTCAACAACAGCCAACGAAAGTGGTGGCCAACCTCCAACCCATCCTCACTCAAGACCGACAGTATAAATCCCATATTTCAAAAAATACACATGATAATTAAGCATTACCTACCTAAACACCTTTTTTAAATCTCAGTCAAGGACATTGTTATTGTTTTCTGTATTTTGAATGTGGAATGAACTCTACTATCTGAATGAATGCTTTTCAACTTCCTTCTTTGTTAGACATTTTAGCAGGGTTAACAACAGGTAGAAGAAAAGAAAATAAGTACGAGTTATTAGTTACAGTTTGGTGGTGTTTGGCCACCTTTAGACGAGTTGAGGATTCTATTTTGGCCAGTATTAGTGGGCGATTTTTATTTGACTATAGTCTTGTTGGGAAAATGAGATGGAGAGTCTTTCTGCTCGGTGTACACAATATGTTTAAGTAGGAATTTGTATATATCATTTCTTGGAGTTCCTACATGATATTTTGGGGGGAACGTGTGTGCCTGGGTTCAAAAAATTTTGGAAACTAAATCCCTCATGTTCACACTCAGAATTCATTTTGGCATGATTAGAGAAACAGTAATTCCGTAGACATTGCGTTGACTTCCTCTTTTGAAAAATTAAGGGCGTGGAGTTACTATTTTGTGGTTAAGGGATACACAATTTCTATATTTATAATAATTTCTCTTGAAATCTTCCAGGTCGTATTTTTTAAATTTTAAATTTCAAATGACCGCTGAGTGAAGGATATATTGTTTTTCTAATTATGCAAAACTTGATTTTCTGTACCAATAGCACTTTCGGAGCGAGGGATCCTCAAATCAGAGGTAGAAGGGACGACACGTGTAAGAAATCTTGACGGGGATTGCGAGATTTACTGAGAAAAACATTTGTGTATTATTTGATCAATTAACAACTATTTATGTGTATGTGGCTCAGTACCTCCATCATGTAACATAAATTTTATGAACGTATATATGAAAATAATATATTATTATTAATTTATTGGACTCAAGAAACCCATTCATCTTATTATTCAAGTGCATTCAAGTACAAGTAGTACGGAAGTAGTACCCAGTTATATAGAATCATTTCAACTTACAACTCACCAAGTACGCATTGGGAAGGCGCATACTATTTTGTAACATTTTCTAATTCAATTACATATCGGTTATAATAATTTGTTATAATTTTGATCGATTTATACGGACGCCTTGTCTTGGGATTCTTTAAGCAGTGCAGTTAACTAAACAACTAAGCATATTTAGGGTAGCTTAAGAAAGGCAGAAAATACTTTATTTAACAGTTCACTTCAAATGTCTTAAGACAAACAACGATGAGCGCAAACACGAATTATAAGTATACATTAGAACGAAAGATTGATCAACTGGGTTAGAGCATTTCTATATAAAATTAATTTTCCCAATTCATCCTTTTTGAAATGTAATAGTTCAATAACCGAGAAGCTGCCTGTTCAGGATACGTGCCTGTAGGAGATATTTGCCACTGACCGTTACAATCAGGTAATTTGCAACAACCAATTCAGGACTACACACAATTATGCCTAATCGAGAAAGCCTTCACTAGAAACGAGAAACTACTACAGACTCTGCGAATAACATTAGAAAGAAAGCTCTTTTACTCCCAAAAGTTTAACACAAACTACGCTTAAGTACTGAATGTATAGTTAACAAACAGATGTAAGCAAACTGCATCATCGGAATTCGTCATAACTAACTCTGCACCAAAACAACTAAATACGTAGCAATGATGCTTGCAATTGTTAACAGTGTATCCCTCCGCACGGAAAAGAAACCCCAAGCCGTGTAGCAAATAGGATTTAAAGTATACACTGTCAAATGGCCAATCACACGATTGGATACACTTCCAGGGAAATCTATTGAAGAAGCTAACCTTCCAAAACACATGCTCGTTCGGACACTTGCTGCGTTCAAATTCCCTAAACATATTACCACACAAATGATGCGTGCGATCACAGCCCCTGCATTACAGGAAAATGTAATGAGGGATGTAACATCCAAAGCAATTGTTGAGTAATGGATGGCTAAGAAACAGACGCTGCAAGCCATGACGATCACTTGAAAGAAATCAATCAGAAGTGCTGGACCCACTACTTCATTCACAGCCATTTGCAATGTATCCATTTCCTGGTAACAATGTAAAAATTGAAGTATGGGGGCGGATTTTTCTTCGTGTTGGGCACGGATTGGTGTTCGAGGGGATGGTGGATTTCTGGAATAATAAGCGGAGTCCCTTCCCCCAAGATCGTTCTCATTATGATTTGTATTCCAAATTTCAAGTTTCTCCTGCATTTGCAACATTTCTAATTAAGTAACATATTTAATTTTAAATGGAAATGTTTCATACTTTTTCAAGTGCTGTTGATTGAGGGTTTTCCTGCATGTAAACTCTATTGCATTCGGATACTGTGAGTTCCAGTACTAAAGAGAATGCCTTGGCCGTTACACAGCACCAGACTTCAAACAAAGCCGTTCCAAGCCAAACCCAAATGGTTCGAATCCCGACAGCAATCGTATGAACCACAATAATCCATAATGGTATTTCACGGCTGTTTTCTGGCCAACAGTATTGCAGCAAATATGTTGGAAAGAACGGCTCGTAAATACTGTGGGCTAAAAGACTACACAGGGACACTATCGTAATGGACCCATAAATCCTGAAACATTTGTGAGTAAAGCATTCCAGCGCTTTGAAAGGAACCAGGAATCGTATCCGCTTTTCTTTCATTGACCATTTGGTCATTAGTTGAACGAACTTGCCACGTCTGAATAGCATGAACAGAGATGTCAATACTGAAATTAAACTTGAGCATAACCAAAGGGTTTGAATTACGATAGCAGTCACTCCGTTTTGTGATACAAATTCAACGCCAATCGAGTACACTTGAAACGCACATGAGACAATACCAAGAAACACAAATATTCCAGAAGAAATATTACAGAACAGGGAGTTCGGGAGTAGGAAATTCGTTTTGTCGTGGATTCGAAATGGAAAAAACCCAAAATGACCACTAAACACTAACAGGGGTTTTAGTATTTGAATAATAACTGAGAAATTTTCAGCTTTTCCATCCGCGTCATCCACGTGTACGGTAGAAACTTTCACCATGCTTTCTCCGCGTTGGGCGATGTGAATTGCTGCAGTCGGAGTGGAGCATATGAAATGAAGGAATATTTGGATTAAGATGCCTAACCCCCAAATTTTGTCAAGTCATTTGGGATCAATTTTAAATGACTGGTGGCAATAACCAGTCATTCCTTTCTCAACGATCCACTTCTTAATGTAAATATTGTATCAGGAATAGCTGAGTTGAAGGAATTTTATTGCTGCTGTTTGTAGGGTACGCACTTTGAAATGTTTTTGAATTTTTCTTAAGATAAATATGCTTTTGCTCTAATCTACACCACATAGTTTGTGACGACTAAGTGGAAGGTATAGGGGTAATTAAATATGCCTGAGTAAGATTAGGGACGGCGTTTGGGTATGATAAACTTTCACCAGAATAGCTTTTATAATTTATTTAATGTTGAAAGGTTGCGCCTCGGTTCTTTCTTTTGCGTCATTTTCCGCGAACTCATCAAAATGAAATCCACCCACCAGAACAACGATGCTTAATTAGTAACACTGCTCGTGCATTTATAAATACGTATAAAGTGCTGAAATGAATTAATAAACTTATTTGGTTAATTAATATTTGGTTTAGATGTGCCTTCACTGGTCAACTTTAATAAACGTACTCAAAGCTACCGGTTTAGATACAAATACAAAGCTTTGTACACAAAAGTAAGAAACGATGTGGCTTCATATACTAGGGTAAGGTTACTATATAGTCAAACAAAAACAAGCACGATCGAATTGGAAAACACGCAAAAATAGTATTGCATCAAATTATAAGAATATCGCAACTTCGTCAGATTTGTTTTATAGTTCAAAAACCATGCGCATCTTTTTAGACTTTACAGACAAACACACGGAATGTTAAAAATAAAAGTTTGCAGTTGTAGTGCTCAAAGACTTGGCAAATACTTTAACTTTGTATTAAAACCACCAAATATGTAGCAATTAAACTTGACGTTGTAAGTAGTGTGTCCCTAGTCACATTAAAAAATCCCCAGGCTGAGTAGCTGATTGGATTTGTTGAGTACGCACTCAGATGCCCAATGACACGACTACTGATATCTGCAGGGAAATTGTTTGAGGAGATGAGTTTCCCAAAACTCAGATTTGCATTTTCACTTGCCGCAGACATAGTTCCTAGCCACAAAATAAGGTAGACCAAACGGCAAGTTATGCATACAGCATTACAAGTAAATACAATTAACGTGTCCACACTAGTGGGATATTCTATACAGAGATACAAAACACTGCAAATCATGATAACAACTTGAAGAAAATCTATAAAAAGAACTGGTCCGATAAAGTCATTGGCACTTGATTGCAATGAATCCATTTCTTGATAGCACTGAATGAATTTGAGGAGATCTGCGGACGTAGATGCTAAATTATTGATGACATTATTCGCGTCAAGGTTCCTTTCCGAAATATTGTCCGCATCATTCTGTTTATCCAGTATTTCGCTTGACTAGAATTAATAAATAATTATGTGCAAGTGCTTTTGAATGGTTCGTAACATCTCGCAATTACCTGTTGCCCCAATGCAGAACTGTAATTTAATTCTGTGAATCGATCGCACTCTAAAGCCATTGCCTCCAAAGGAACAATGAATGCTTGAGACATGACACAAATCCAAATTTCAAATGAAACAACTCCAGCCCAAGTCCAGCTGCTGTAAAAACCGAAGAAAATTGTATGGCATAGCGTAATCCAAGTTGGGATGTCTCCAGCAGGCCAGTAGTGCAGGATGTAAGCAGGGAACCTCGGATTCACAGCAGAGTGAATAGTGAGCGTAAGTACAGATAAAAATGCAATCACTCCGTACACAAAAATACTTCTTCTTGCACATATCTCGAATTTTTCAAATGAAATGAGGAATTTCAATTTCCTTTCCTTGTCAGACCATCTTCCAACCAATTCCGCAAAATCCGAGTAGCGGAATTGCATAAATACAGTAACGAGGATGGATACGGTGCCGGAACTGAACCACAGGACTTGGGTCATAACTACATGGGTTCCATACCGCATTGTAATCCCAATGATAGCCCCAATAATTTGATACACACTGCAACAGATCCCAAACACAGCAAATACTCCAGCAATAATAATGTGAGGATGCTCACGAAACAGAGCATTGTTGCTGTCTACTTGGAACGGGAAGAATCCATAAAAACTGAACACGTTTAAAATGGGTTTTAGGGTTTGAAGAAGGACTGTCGATTTGATATTTTCATCCTCACTTCTGGGTTTTGGTAGGGAGGGGATTCCTAAATCTACTACTTCAAATAAACTCATTTTGACTTTGCTGCCGTGCAATTATTTTTTTATTGAAATCGATTACACACTACTTGATGAGGGTTCCGTTCATGTCTACGGGAAAGTGGCTCATATCAAACTGAAGGCCAAACGTTTAGTGACTGACTTCGTGCAACCACCAGACTCGGAAATGAATTTAGGCAGCGCGGAGTCAATTAGCTTGAAAAATGTTAATTATAAAACAATGGATGTCTGACAGAGGCGGTCCGACCTGTTTGTGCAATTGCAAAAATAGCGGTAGTTGTGAGGGGATCGATGGATCCGCCGCGCCGTGCCTGCATTTCTTGACATTGGGCAACTTGAGGTCTACGGGTACATCCGCTGAATTAAAAATTGTCTAAGTTAAGCAAAGGCTAAAGAAAACGCTGGTCATAATTACCCTTGAAATCTAGGTTGAATCTAACCACTAAACGTAAGCTAAATCTTAGGACACTAAGTTTGAATTAACTAGAATTCAATTCTATTTGTTTGTGTTTAACGTGCATTTGATGACTCAAAAACAAATATTCTACAACAGGGCAATTTTAATTTTATTAAATACTTTACAATAAATGCAACTAACTCTGCACAAGCACAACCAAATAAGTGGAAATGACACTCGCAGTCGCTAACAGCGTTCCTCTCGTCACTTGAAAAAATCCCCATGCAGAAAAACAAATTGGATTATTTGCATGTACTGTCAAGTGTCCAAGTACACTAATTGACACTGAAGGATCAAAATACCCAGATGAAATCGCATTCCCGAAGCACAAATTGGTGCTTGTTGCTGCCAAATGAAGATTCCCCAAACAAAATACAAGAAATACAAGACGCGTTACAATAGTGAGACTAGCTAAGCCGAACACTAGGAATTCCTCCAAGTCGATGGATTCCGTGTACTCAATTTCAAGGTAAAGAACTGTGCAGATCATGATAACGAGTTGTGCAAAATCTACAAGTAGAATTGGCCCGACAAGCGTATTTAAAGTATTTTGCTGGTCAGCGAGTGTTTGATACGTCTGGACTATCTGCAGTAAAGGATGCATTTCTGTGGGACTAATTTTATTTGAAACAGAAGAAATGCTTCCTAGTTCCCAGTAAATGACTTCTGCCAGTGTAGGGTTTTTGACCTATGAAAGAGACAATTATTGTACTAATACCAGTTGGCTTTCAAAAATTGTAAAAGTTTAAATCATCCGTATACCATATAGATGGACAACCTTCTTTTAGCCTGAACAGTAATCCGATTTGCTTCTAATCCAATGGCTTCTAAAATTAAAATCATGTTCCGACTTACAACACAGCAAAATATTTCCAAGAGAGCCGATCCTACCCATTTAAACACATTCCAGCTAATAAAAAGAATCCATTGGATAAAATGACCCCAAATTGGTATTTCATTCCTGTAATACACAGTCCAGTATTGAAGGATGTAGCCAGCAGACGTGGGTTTCATATACGAATGGACCCCCATTGACACCGTGGAAACAATCGTAATAAAAATATACAACCCAAAGCTGAAACGGGTAAATCTGGTCAATCTGAGTAAAAAGTGAGTAGGGTCGTCTACGGGTATCCCAATGTCCGTGTGGATCCACTTGTCAACGTAATCATGGAATAAGCTTTGACTACTCAAACGCCAGAAGAGCAGAAGTGCGAGTGAGACGAAATTTGAGGAAAACCATAGGACTTGGCGAACAAGGGACATTATTTGTTCACCTGTGAGTACAGATGCTATGATTGTAAAAAACTGGAAAATAAAAAGAACCACTCCAACTATGGTTAGGATGTCCCCGTGGATTCTGGATGCCCAAGAAACATTGCGCTCAATGAAGTCCGCGTGCACTCGGTACGGAAAATACCCAAAAAATCTACTCAGAGTTAACTGTGGTTTTAATAGTCCAATGACAGCAAGTGTGTTCTTATTAGTACCCTGATGCATGCTGCGAATTGTTAGACTAATGTTTCTTCCTCAACCTGTTTATGACACGATGTTAATTTCAAAAGTACTAAATTTGCGAGTTGATTCAAATATAACTTGTAATCAAATGCAACTTTATAAAAACAAACATCAGCATAACTTGACGAGTAGTAGAATTCGCAAATAAATTTGTAATTGCAGGTATGCATTGGGTTGTGTGCCTGTATGTTGTACACCAATATACCTATGTAAATAATCATCATCTTGACAAAGTGAGTCCCGCCTCCGCCCCCTCCCCTCTGAAGTTTTCGCTGAATAATTACTGAATGAAGTAAACGCGATCGGTTGATTCTGAAATGTGATGTGTCATAAATACCAAATTGCTTTCACTTTGACCCTACTCATGAATTCTCTACTATGTTTTGCACTAGCAGAATACTAATTCAAATAAAATTATAATGTTCTACTTTTTCCCAGAATGTGTCCAACTTGTCAACGATAGATATATTTATTTCAAAGCACTTGCTGGTCTGACTAAAGGTTCGATAGCGATGACGATATGATACTACAATACCACATTGATCACACTAGTTGTATGTGAGAGCAGTGAACAAAAGACGAGAATAGGATTTTTATCAACTGCGGTGAATTGATTCTATTTAGACCAGAAATTAGAATATCCAAATGGCTAATGGCGAAGCATTCTAATGTATGTTTATTTGCAAAACTTTAATGAATACAGATATGAAGACCTGCGCTGACAGCAGACTGTGGTTATTCTAAGATCTATAGCTATCCCTTAAACCACCCCATGCCACTTTATTCACTTAACCAATTAACTACCTCATATCACATTACAATTATTCTTATTCTACTCCATGCTTCTACTTTGCAACAAATAACTCGATAGACTCAGCTTTGAATCAGAACCACCAAATAAGTGACAATTAGACTAGTGGTTGTTAGCAAGGTTCCCCTTGTCACACTGAAGAATCCCCACGCTGAGAATGAAATCGGACAAGCTGAGTACACGTTCAAGTGTCCAATAATAGGAATGCAAGCGGTTGTTCCAAAGTACCCAGTGGAAACTGCGTTACCGAAAGCCAAATTTGCATTCAATCCTGCCGTGTAAACATTTCCCAGACAAAGTACGACAAATATAAGGCGAGGAATTACACAAAAGGCGCTGACACTGAATGCAATAAGTGAGTCAAGCTCGATTGACTCCGTATATTCAATTGAGAGAAAACTGACCGCACAAATCATTATCACAAGCTGTGCAAAATCGACAAAAAGGACTGGGCCAACAAAGTTATTAATATCTGACTGAAGAGTAGCTATTTTCTGATAGTATTCCATGGCGTTCAAAAGAGATGCCAACTGAGGTAAATGTGACGATTCCGATGTCAATTCGCCGGAGATCGCAAAATCGCTCTCAATAGAACGTGTCACACCGGTACTGTCCTGAGTCTGACTGTTGTGAGACTTTCCACTCTGATTTCTGGGCTGCAAATTATAATGTAATTGCACATTTCGTTGATAAATTTGATAAAATTGTAAAAATACCAGTTTAGAGTTGCTCTTGAGACTTCGGACAATATCATTCGCTGTCGCCGCTACTCCATCCAGAGCTTTAACAATCGATTCGGCCAAAACACAACAGAAAATTTCCAACAATGACCACCCCAGTGATACCCACAGACTCCAAATACTAACTATTACAGTCTGACTGATTTTCGTCCACCTTGGTACCTCCATGTGAAAAATTTCAATCCATAAACGAATTGCGTCGATTGAGAAATCTGGCCGTCTAATTGAGTGGGACACTCTTGTGACCACTGTCAATATGGACAAAACCGAGTAGAATGCAAAACAATATCGACTGAATTTTGTTAAATCGTATTGACTAAAAAGGTGTAGATGGGCCTGATCTGAAGCAGTCCACTTGTTCACAAAGTTCATGAAGGGCGTTCTTCTGATGATTGAGCTGACTGTTAAAGTTATTGAAACAAAATTCGAGGAAAACCACAGTACCTGAAGAACCAAGTCAGTTATTCCACTTCTGGATATAATTGATAATAGTATTGAGAAGGACTGCATGATCATAGCGCTGACTCCAAAGAAACTCAAAACGCGTGCACTATATGTTGAAAATGAATCGTCAGGCTCAAGGGACATTGCGGACACTTTATATGGAAAAAGTCCAAAACATCGAGCGATTTTTAGTAGCGGTTTTAATGCTTCAAGTAAGCTCGCGTATTTCTTTCCTTCCACGAATTCTGCGTCAGTGGGCACTACTTTTGCCATTTTCTGTTGCAGGAATTGCACAGGCTCTTGCTATTACAGTGAAGAAACAGGACTGACAAAATTACATCCTACCCGCTGACAGCAACAGCAAACGTGCGCAAAAGTATTCAGGAGTGTGTCACAAACTTCGTCGACAAATCCGATAAATAAAATAAGTCTTTCTTTCCTTCTTAATAAAAAATGCGCAAACCAACCAGAATCGAAGATTCGTCAAGGAATCTAATGACTTCTGAACAGGACCCAGGTGCTAGGTTATTCAAAATGGGTTTGTGGTTGTCGGCGTGGTCATGTCGTGGCTAAACAACACCCACTTTGGCATGCCTCTGCTGCAAGCACCTTAGTTTTTGGTAGTACTAAAATGCAAATTCCTATTAACTCCTTTTCACTAGTTATGGCTTTGGCATAAAAACGAAAGATTGAACTTAAAAATGATTTTGGGACAACTTTTGTCAGGTGTAAAATAACAATCTATTTATTCCGGCGTATTCGAATATTTTAACCACTGTTCTTTAAATTTACCTTAGCTAATGCATCATCAGTCGTTTATAGTATTAAATGAGTAAGTGCGTTATTGACGACTTTAAAAGTATCTGATTCCAATGATATTCTTTTCACATCCCGGCTTCTTCACTGTATACAGCCAAACCACTTTCGACTAATTGGCCCGCCCAATCCTCTCCTCCAAGTATTCCAATTTCAACGACGTGTTTCCCTGTCTCCAGCTGCGTACAAAGATGACTTATTTAAGAACACTGCCATATTTTTTTAATAAAAAAAACAAGCAAACTGAAAACAGGATCACTTACTATCTTCAAACATTTTATGGTCAAATATTCGCCGTCAATGCTTTTACTGCTACACTCCGTTTTTGCCATGTTTCGCAGGAAATCATTTAGGCGTTCATTCCATTTTCCTCCTTTCTTCGGCTTAACCGACAGCGAGCACTGGACAGCATATGGGTTTTTGTAGTAGAAATCCGATGGTAGAACCCTGAGTTCCCTCGTTTTAGCCTCTTTATGTATCCCACTATCGATTAAAATAATCTTGCACATGTCCTCTTCTACTGAAAGCACCGAGCATCTTCGCCATTTATGATCATCTACTTGAACGCAAGCCACCTTTGGAAGTGTGGCATTCCGCAAGTCTGGAAGCTCCAGTCCAAAAGAAGCAAGTCGGGAAATGTGCTCCTCAATTTGCTGAACTTGTCCCAAATGGCACTCCAGCACCACATAAAAGTTTTCGAGGTCGACCACGTTAGTAATATCAATCTGAATATAATCAACCAATTCACAATCAGTAAAAGTAGTAGATACTAGTGAAATCTATAAGTACTGTTTTTCAAATTTCATACTTTGAAGTAGCAGTCTTGTGGTAAGCTCAGCTTCATCATCCAAGCCATCGGATGATTCTTGTATTCCTTCGGTATAGGAAAATTGGCACGGATACGCGGAAAGTTGAACCCAATTTCCTCATCCTGAAGACTAAGCAAATCAAAAAACATATTTATGGGTTTATAGAGCTATATTCTTATTAATTAATATAAATTAAGAAACCGTCATATGCTACAGAAAACGCACCTCTTCAGAATGATTTCTTGTTCCGCTACCGGAATCGCTTTCTGGAACCCTTGTTCCTTTTCGTTTAAGATAGGTGATTGAACTTGTTGTTCCACTTCTGGTTCCGCCGCAGTGCTTTCTGGCTCATCGCCGCCGTCACCAACATTTTCCGGCTCCTCTTCCGCAAGGTATTCTGGCTCATCGCCGCCGTCGCCAACATTTTCCGGCTCCTCTTCCGCGAGGTATTCTGGCTCAGCCGGCTTGAGACTTGTAGGTTCCTCTTCTCGTCTGGTTTCTTTTCGAATGGCAAGGACGGTTTCTTGTACACCGGTCGCAATACACTCTTCATTGGAACTCGCTTGTCGTTTGGTACGAATAAGTCTAAGCTTCGTTCTGCGCTCTTCAGCATTTTTCTTTCGCGCTTCCTTAGCTCTATCCTTAAAAAAATCGTCAGTCTCATCAAAGTTAACCCCATTTGCAGCGAAGTATTTTCCATTTCGTGGAGTCTGTTCTCTATTCCTCATTTTACTTTCTTCAAGACATTCCGAATTGCAATATATCGTCATGCACAAAGTACACAGCGAAGCTGTGAAATTCTTCTGACACCCACATTTGACGGGGACCAAACTATGTTGGCAGTTCCCGAAAACATTTCCCCTGTTCAATTTAGCTTGAAATTCCGAATTTCCAATATTTTTGACCTTCGCTCGCCGCTCCTCCCGCGAAGCCAACGACACGTCCCACGAACCGGAATGTGTTGGCTGGGATTGCATATTTGAACTATCTGCCTTATGGCTTGATCTGCAAATAGTATAGTACATACACATAATAAGTCCAGTTGGATCGCCTTTATGAATAAAATCAATCAAGCAAAAATGTGCATAATGTGCCAACCTTTTGCTTGTGAAAGGGCAGTCCGTCCATTGCATGGCGGGACCTTCACCTCACCTTCCCTGTGCGCTGCACAGGAAAGCGTCGGCCTGCCTGCACTCTCCGCAACAATGGACGGACAGACGCACTCCTCTTTTCACAAGCAAAAGGTTAGAAGGGAAGGCACTGTAGTGCATTTTAATACGAACCAATGATGTATTTGATGTGATTACCTCTACTGTCAACTGTCTGATGAAGGTGATTGCGAATTAGGACCACGGACACGGAAAGGAATCTTCTTTCGTTTTGACGTCGATTGCCTCGTTTCGGCGGTTTGGTTGGAGACTCAAAGTTTGCCACTCGTCCCTCGCTCTGCCCGCTTACCCCGAGTTCTGAGTTGAGACTGAGTGAATTTCGATGGCAAATGGAATTGGGGAGGGAGGACGAGTGGGACTTGGTGTGGGTTGCATTGAATGACTGGTTTCCCCATCTGGACTGGCGGATGGATTTGAAAGCGGGAGCCATCAACCTCTCCCTCCCTAGTTCATTACAAATTGTTCCGTCATTTAGTTAGTACAATTCATTATAATTCCTAGTCTGACAATTACATTCTAAACAAGGCGAGAACCTTGCATTCACCAGTTGGCCCATATTTCAAATTAAAGCTCAACTTATCCAAATTTTACTTGGACTCAAGTATTATTGTATTAAAACTCAACAGTTTTGTGTGCTGGCACAGCTTATATGCCAATCTTCATCAATAGTTCAGTCGTCAGTGCACGTTCTTTGATCGGTAGATCTCATACACTGTGGACTAGTTCTACTGTTAAGATCTGATCCTGGCTTGGCCAGGGTGGGACTACAGTGGAAATCAAGGTCTGAGAACTCAAGTATGGTTCTTTCACAAAAACAAAGAGATGAATTGAACCGCGCTATTGCCGATTATCTCGGTGCCAATGGGTATCATGAAGCCCTTGAGACATTCAAAAAGGAATCAGACTTAGGTGCGGATATTGAAAAAAAGTATTCGGGTTTACTGGAGAAGAAATGGACGTCTGTCATCCGGCTGCAAAAGAAGGTGATGGAGCTAGAAGTAAAACTAGCTGAAGCGGAGAAGGAGTACTTATCAGGAGCACCAACCAGAGAGAAAAGGTCACCATCTGATTGGATCCCCAGGCCGCCAGAAAAATTTACACTACGAGGACACAGAGCGCCTATCAACCGAGTCACTTTTCATCCGGTGTATACACTTCTGGCCACTGCCTCGGAGGATGCTACTATTAGGATTTGGGACTTCGAGACCGGAGATCATGAGAAAACTTTAAAGGGACACACGGATTCGGTTCAAGATGTTGCCTTTGATCATACAGGGAAATGGCTAGGTAAAATATAAGTATATCCAAGATTACTTGACAACATCTGATCAGGGAGAAGCTGGTTGTTGTCAAGGAATCTTGAGTATATCTTTCCTCTTTAATGTCAGTTTAACTGTTACTCGTAATAGAATGCACGTTTGATTTAAGGAGGGCCTACAGTTTATTGATTGGCTTAATGGTTGAAGCAAGGTACCTCGACAGTGTTATTGTTTGTGGAAGGCTTTTTCGATTTTTTGCTTATCCACCTTCGATTGAACAATAAGTCGTGTAACTACTACACTCCTTGGTTAGGCTAGGTTTTTGATTATGATTCTTGAATTGGAAAGTAGAATTGAGCTGTGAAGATGTCAACCCTGTTTAAAACTGTGTAAAACTTTCTGGAATGGGAACAACTTTAACTAGGCTAGGGTGGGGCAAAACTCAGATCGATCTATTATAGTTAGCTAACTTGAATAGTTAGTAGTCAAGCGTGAGTCCGTGGTTGACAAATTTGAATTATTCACTTTTTTCTAATCGCTCACTTAATTAAGCTGAGCAGGTTCCCACTTTCTCTTGTCAAATCCAAATAACGCGTATCCAGTCAATCCAGTGTGATTATTTACCAGAGTTAATAATTATGTGAACTCTAATTTCAGCCTCTTGCAGTGCGGATATATCAATCAAACTTTGGGATATGACAGGCTACGAATGCGTAAAGACATTGCGAGGCCACGATCACAATGTTTCCAGCGTAGCGTTCCTTCCGTCTGGGGATTACCTGGTCTCCTCCTCAAGAGACAAGACCATTAAGCTCTGGGAAATAACGACAGGGTACTGTGTAAGAACATTTGTTGGACACCGTGAATGGGTTAGGATGGTACGTCCTAACCCGGATGGTTCTCTTTTGGCCTCCTGCTCCAACGATCAAACTATCCGAATCTGGGCAACTAACACGAAAGAATGTCGGGTATGATTGTTTCCGGAAATATTTTAATTACCAGTCTACTATCAATGAAGGACCATGTGACATTTAATTGATATTTTCAGGGCGAATTAAGGGATCATGATCATGTGGTTGAGTGCATAGCTTGGGCTGCAGAGTCATCGAGTGACGCTATTTGCGAAGGATCTGATAACAAGAAGTCAACAGGTCCATTTCTTGCATCTGGAAGTAGAGATAAGGCAAGCCAGTGAAATAATAGTAGTTAATTAGGCCGATTAAATAAACTAAGCTCTTGCAGTTAATTAAATACTGAAATTGTTTGTCGTTACAGTCAATCCGGATTTGGGACGTTGGGACTAATACCTGCATGGCTATACTGTTAGGGCATGATAATTGGGTTCGAGGTTTGGTATTTCATCCAGGTGGAAAATTTCTACTCTCCGCTAGTGACGATAAAACTCTCCGGGTTTGGGAATTGACGACGAAACGGTTTCAAAAAGTTTTGGAAGCTCATTCTCATTTTTGTACATCTCTTGGTAAGTATGTAAACGTAAATAGGAAATTGTGCTTTCGCATCATTCCAACTTTGCAGTTCTGTTGAGTTTACTCCAAACGTATATACATAATAGGCTTGGCAACTCGCATTCTACATTAATTTTGGTTAAAGCTTATTAATTAGCTAATTGGCATTTAAATGTATTTCAATGTGAGCATTTACTGATTATTAGAAAGGAGCTTAAGACGGCGCTCAATTATATTTTTCCTTTCCGTAAAATTATTTTACTTTTTGGGATAAAAATATTTGATTGCCTAATTTAAAATCAATTTTTCTTTGAATTTGCAGACTTTCATCGGATTCACCCATTTGTCGTGAGTGGTAGTGTGGATCAAACCGTGAAAGTTTGGGAGTGCCGTTAAGTGACTTTATATTTTGCCAACTAATGCCTGGAGTTAGTTTTAATACGGATTGACATTTGAATTTAATTAAATATGTATCGGCTGGATCTACCGTAGTCGTAAAAGAATTGCATGCAGATTGGGCTACATTTCTTGTACCTTTGAGGAACGTAACTACGCCAGATATGAAATGTATTGCTTTGCAAACATAATATTGTACATTTTTAAGTGGGAAATCAAAATTGATCGATTTAAGGATCGTTTTTAACATTTAGCTCTAGGTAACTGTAATTATTTCACCGTCTAATTTTGATTATTATATTTGCCCAGTGTTTTACGACAACCAATAAAATTTGCTTTGTTATGCTATAATTATTATTTTCTCTGATGAAACAAAATTAAAGCAAACTTGGTCAGACTGTTTGAAGTTTTCACTGCTTAGTCAGTCACATTTATTTCTTCATCCACCAATTCACAACTCCAAAGTTAGAGATTTTGAATATTTTTGTGTTTTCCATTGCAAGGGGGTTTTCATGTAGTTTATCAAATTGCTTTGAATTCAGCGTCAGCGGTAACCATAACTTGCAAATTTGTTTGCAATTATGTGCTATGTTGCCAAACTTGCTGATTAATGGGGATCGCAGCGCAGTCAAGCAGCCTGTCATTCAAGTTGCCGCGGCGCAGGCAAAAGATCAGACAATATCATTTTTCCTCCAAATTCCATTCAATGTACATTTAGTCAGTAAAAATGCTCCCAAGGGTACCTTTCTACCCTTATATGGACAAACCAATTCCCCAAGCTCGGCTCAAAAAGACGAAGAAAAGTGTGAAGTTCAACACAGACAACCCAAGCGGTCCCCAGTTGATTTATGGCGCTGAAGCCATTGCTTCTTTGACCGCCAGGTCATTTTCCCCTGGCCCCTCATTGATTGACGACCGAAATGTTTGGTCCAGGCAGGCGTCAGCCCGAGCTTCAGCTTTCCACGGACCCTCAAAACGAATGCTGTCTGCAGTTCCAACTCCTCGTGCCACCAAAATCATTCAAAGGTCACAACATGCTCAGGGCCACCCGGCCTATCCTCAACGCTTGGATCGCTCGATCAACTCACATTCAGGTTCAGGGCGAGAGGTAACTACTTTTACAAAGACCCGCACATTTCCCTCAAGTAAACAACGAGAACTGTCCGTTTTGACTACAAAGACCCTCACATTTCCCTCAAATAAACAACGAGAACTGTCCATTTCGAATACAAAGGCTGTCACATTTCCCTCAAGTAATCGTCATCTTCCAAGACCTAAGAGCAACGACGCTCTGGAAGATGACACAATGCCCAAGCCCAAACGTTACATGCCATATGAGTTTGTCAAGAACAGTCGAACTCAATTGCAGCTTCCGAACGCTCCCAAAGAAACAAATCAGTATCCAAAGGCCAATGCGACGACCGGACACACGTCAGCTATTATCGGAGGTAGAAGTCGCTTGAGCCAGAAGGTATTCACTCAGTTGTATTTAAATATTTGAATTGTTTAAAGTTCACTCTTGTTGTTGATATGATCAGCCTGTAGATTCTTCCCAAAATAAGAACAAACCTTCGGAGTACATGAAAGGATATCCCTTTGGAGGGAAGCGTGAAAGCGTTTTCTTGTCTAATGACTTCAAAACGGATGCTGAAGCTGACGATGCCATCAGTGCAGGAAGAAAGCTACTGATGGGTAATGCTTTAGTTGTTCGATATACTTCAGTGCATTGACGATTTCGGATATGGTCTGGACTACTTCTCAATTAATATTTTAATCGATCTCAGACTCATCAAAATATTGCGAGGAAAACTCCAAAGCTTTGAATTATCTGAAGGAAAGAGACGCAAAGGCCACACAGCATCCTGTCATGAATTCTGAGACCTATCGCTACAAAGAGCGGAAACTGCAGCTGTTGAGGAGAGGTTATGATGAAATGCTGGTTGATGAGTTCCTCTTGGGGCCGGACTGGAAAAATAGTCCAGAACAATTTTCAATGTCTCCTCGGAGTAAACCAGAACCAGACTTGAGCGCAAAAGTAGAAAATCTAGGCATATAATTTACATGTATTCATACATATGTTGAAGAAGTGCAAACCCACTTTCCTCTGTTTGTATCCTAGGAAAGATCGGATCTCAAGGTTGAACCCTTCTTCAAGCACACTAACACTAATACAATTAAAATTTCGCCTGCCACTCTGAAGAGCTCCAGGCGTCGCGTTTTGAATAGACCGAAGTTTCCCGTCGTGCCTGAAATTGAACCGAAGCAGGTATACTGACCGTACGAATTTGCACTTTGACACTAAGTATTCCACTTTATCTATAAACATGCTATTAAAACACAAGATCAAAGGACCGGTTGTAATGAAGTCGAAAGGCGTGGAGCCATTTGTAGGGAAATATCCGTCTACTTTTCAATTGGACTCTTCAATTGACCTGAGGTAAAGAACCAATTGAGAACGCCTTGTTGTCTAGATCTAGTTGACTTTGTTTTTTTTAATAGCGCCTTAAAAAAGGACACCAAGAAACTTCGGTCTGCAAAAATTTTAATTGCCTCAAATTTTAAGCAAGTGTTGACGAAAGAAGTGCAAGAAGCGGCAAACACAAAACATAAAAAGTCCAAGCCACAGAAAAGCAATTTTGTTCAGAGACTAATCGAGAGGGAAACCAAAGCTAAGAAAAAGAAAAAGGGTACTATTACAGAATTCTTGCTTAAGTGCTTATTTAACTTTACGTTTAAAAATTTGTTAGAAGATGCGGAGAAAGCTGAACGTCAGACTGAGCAGGATGAAACAGCGAAGAGGAATGCCACCGTCAGTGTTGAATCAAAAGTAAATATGTATCTCAAATCTCTGGAGGAATATGCAGCTGCCAATTCTGTATCCAACGCCGGGTGCGTTTACCTTCTCATAGTGGACTACTAAATGTGCCGAATGGTTGTAGACTAAAGCGGACTTACATAATTTTGTTTGGTTTTGCACAGCCTAGAAACGCCGACTCGCGTTTTCCCTAGCCATAGACCTCTAAAGTTGAACTCTGGACAAGGAAAGAAGAAAAACAAGGAAGAATTTGCGAAAAAGAAAGATATTGTAGAGTTGGAGGACACTAAATTCACGCGCATGGTTCCAGTAAAAGAAACGGCAAAGATGAACGATTTAAGCAGAGAAATGGTTGAATATGCACCTGGACACCAGTCCGAGCAAATTGATTCAATTCAAAATTTGAAGAACCGTCTGGGTACGAGACAATTTCCCAGAAAAATGATCAGCATGAGGGGTACGTTAAGCAAGTTCTAAGTCAAATAATTTGTTGCTAGCACGCTTGCGCGTGCATGGGGGCCCTTCTTGGGGGTGAATTTCTTTATTTGCACTTGTCTGCTCTAGCTAGTTACACACCAATATTTCAATTGATAGATTTTGGAAAAATTGTGGTCGATTCTCCCAAAGAAAAGTTACACAAACAGCACTCTGGAAATGAGCCTGCAGTTCTTCCTTTCAGTAATAATGCCACAGTTCCTCCCAATCCTACAGAATCGGAGCCATTTGACGTTTCGGAGATTCAGGATGAAAGGCTGGAGGAAGATATTTGAAACGAATATGAATAACACTAACTATCCAAATTAAATGAATATTATGGTTGAGCATGAAATAAATACAACGCAATTTATTATATATAGATAATATAGTATTTAAGGACCGTCACCGCTCATACCACCAAAATACACATTAAATAATTGGCTTGCATCAAATCTTTCGCAACCGGCAGCGGAATCATCGAGGTCTTCTCCAAGATCATATCTGTTTCTCTTTTTCTCGCTACTCGTCAGAGTTTCGTAAGCTGCAGACAATTCTTTGAAAAGTTTCTCGTCCTCCTTCTGTGTCTGTTCAGGCGCACTCGAATGCCGGTCTGCAATTAGCAACAAATAGAATGTCAACCACGGATTCGCATTACCACAAGCTTCCCAAAATCTACCCATAGGGTCTTAACCCAAAATTTGAAAATTAATCCAAATATTTCCATATTAAGCATTTTCTGCTTTGAATTAGGTATTTGCTGTCTCAGTCATATGCCGTGCTAAAAGGTATCGGATTCACCAATCAAATTTTTGATACCCACTACCCACCCAAATTTGTAAAATTAAAACTGATTGCTCGCACATTGCTCAGAATGAATCACAACTTGGAGGATCCTTGCCTTGTGCAATGCTAAATGGAAGAAAGCTCTAGAAAATTCCAACTCACCTCTTAATGTCTGGGCTCCGCCGTCGAAATTTTGCTTGGAAATTGGTCGGGATGTGAAATCCCAGACAGCAGGCAGGAGACAAACACACAGGCTAAGGCTGCGCGTGCTGTGTGTAAGCCTTCCTTTGTCTGGTTACGGCGCCGATCTGGTGCTCCTTCCCTCCTTTTTCTTTGTTCTGTTTCATTTCTCAGCTCCGACGGGACTGACGGGTGTCCACACTTCCTCTCCACAAATTTCCTCAAAATGGCAACTCAATTCTTCAAAACTGATTCCCTGGTTCTCGTCTGGTTGGCTGGAAACGGAAAGGTCAACAATACTGTTCAATCCAACAAGAAGTACGGCAAAAGGGTGAAGGAAGCCAATGTTTCTGAGCTGTGGTAAGTCTACATTTTATTTTGAACAATGCACAAGAATAATGAGGTCAGTCAGCACTACGGCACAATTTGTTTGGTAGAACATTTGCACATTACGATTAGGTTAATAAGCACATGCACTTAAGAGAGCCCAATACGCTGGAGGGCAGACAATTAAACACTGTTTTTTAACACTCACCCGTTTAAGTTTTCAAGCCTCTCTCAAACCATTAGGGTCCAGGCAGGATCACTTTGATCCCCTACTACAACGCATAGTTGTCAACTTATTTTGATTACTTTTTTATCTTGAACTGTTGAACATCAAGCAAATCTGCAAATCTAACGTAATATTATATATTTGCTAGTGATGAGGTACGAAATGCAGTATGCCCTGGTAAAAGACTGTGGACGGGTGGCATCGGCTTGAAAAAGGCAGCGATTTTGATGAAAGGTGTGTGCCTAATACACGAACTGAAAATTCGTCAGCTTTCGAGTAAGTTGTCATGTTCCTTGTAAATAGTTTGTAATGTGATAACTAAGTCATTGTTTTAGTCAGTATTCAAATCACATGAATTATTAATTATTATTAATTATTTTTTGATTTTTGTATTGTATTGTAAAATGTCTAATTTTAAATGCAGAGATGCTGGAAGCATGTCGCATTAAAGTAACACACCACGTCATACGGAGTCAAATTGATGATTCGAAGTAAGTCTTGTATTGCTGCACGCCAATGCTCAGTTGATTAGTGAGTGGTGCTTCGAGTAGTTTGATAACGTTTAGCTTTTTCAGACGTAAGCGTGGAGGACCGGAGGCCAATGTCATCACTGTTGAATTGAATGATATCGCTGTCGCTGATTGTCCTGGAGATTTTAATTTCACGTTCAATACATATTCCTGGAGTGACCCTTGTAAGTTAGATTTTTCAAACGGAGCTTTGAAATTTTTAAAGAAAGCTTACATCTACCAGCCACTTCTTCTATACAGGGAATGCACTGGAACGCCATTTACCCGGCGGTTTTCACAGGTCTATTAGCCCTCTAATGGAAAACTATGGTGAGCAAATATCTGGTGAGGCACCCACCACTACACGAACGAAGAAGCGCAAGGAAGCTGCTCCAAAAACAAAGAAGCGTAGAACTGAAGTTTCACTTCCATCGGAAGATGCGATTCTTGAACTTCTGTGCCGCGAATCTAGGTTTCTTAGTCCCTTGGCGCACACATTAAATGAAGTCGACTTACCTAACAATCCACTAATTCCTGACGCGGTACGTACAAACCAATCTAAGTGGTCAGCTGTAGTTCAAAAGAAACGGAATTAAACCTTGTCATTTACATCAGCTAAATTTTAGGATGATGAATTTTGACTTGAATAATTGCATTTTGTATTGAATTACAAGCAAACTGAACATTTATTTAATCTAATGTAGGAACTCAACGAGTTTGGACCATTTGACGAGTCTATGTTTAGAGGATATGTTGCCAGTTCTGCACAGGTAGTATCGCCGCCACAGGTTCAAATGGAGGAAGACGTAGAGTGTGGTTTTGACACCCTTATTGCTAGAAAACCATGCGAGGATTCGCCACCACGCGTCCGGGCCGAGCTCCAGATTCCCCAAGCTCCTCGCCGACCTAATGCCAAAGAAACAGTTCAAGCAAATGAAGCTAAGGCAAGATTAATGATTATTATGACATTTTATTATCCACATCGCACAAGTACAAACGGTAAATGCATAACAATGCATAATTTAATATCAACCAGGATGGATCGCTTGAACTCCGTTCTCTCGAAGTCAGTGAGCAATCAGTCATTCCAGTACGCCGTGGAACTCGGCGTCGGTTGAAATTTGACTTGCCCGGGGAAACTTTTATTACTAATAAGGATATGCTCCTTCAAATCCGAGATACCCAGATGAATGATGAAGAAAAAAGCGACTGTGTTGTAATTGACAGAATTTATTTACTGACACGACCTGAAATAAATGATTACGTGGTAATATTTTGTTTAACATTTTAGTGGGCGATGAAACCAGACTTGATAAAGATCACAGAACAACTTGTTCAGCAGCAGGGAGTGACACTTTCCCATGAACTGGTTCGGGATGTAAGGCGAAGAACTTGCACCGGGCTTGAATTCATTCAAGGTTCAGGGCGGTTAATTCTGAATCGAGGACTTCAAGAACTGGTTAAGCCTGCACTTTCGGGCGGAACTTTGGATTTGCGTCCGTCACGACGACGAAATGTGGAGGAGCTTCGGCAAGGGCAAACCGTTGATGACCAAGGCACTTTGGAACAGAATGCCCCAAAGAGAGCACCAGTGTCATTGGGGGAAATACCAAAGTACCATAGCTTAATCGTGTATGGTGTTTGGTTAGCTTCTAACGAGGACTAATTTTTGTCTAGTTTGGAGGAGCTTACCGTCAAGGACCCTGCGATTTTAGGCAGCTTGGAACCGTGCATGGATATCTACTTGGATGATCAAATACCATCCCTTATCCCAAATAAACCAAATTTTGACAATTTGGAGCAGCGTTCCCAATCGCCTGCTCTGACAGAAAATAGGGAAACTTTTGATAAACTGGTTCCTCCTGGCGAGTCTCGGAGGAAAGCTGCTCATATGTTCATCTCTTTGCTAAGTAAGGATTTTCCAAACTATAACAATTTAGTGCTAATTCCAGAATCCAAATAGTATAATGGTCTTTGTTTGATGTTGTAGATTTGCAAGGGAATAAACTAATTTTGCTGGAGCAGAATGAACCATATGGAACCATTTTCATCGACAAAATTGAGGATTAGCTTGGCACCGATCTAGCTTCCAGTCGCCGCATTATTTGTCTTAATTTTTATCATTTGACTTTTCAGAGTTCAGTGTAACTTTTGAAATTGTTAGCTGACTTCTTTTCTTTGTTGTTTCTGACCTTTTTCCATTTCAATAAATTCCAGGAAGTGAGTTCTGGCGTACAATACAAAACAACTGACATAGTTCTTGCGTAAGCCTGCACCATTTTATTTGCATTCAACAATACCATTTACATTTTCAAGATAAATTCAAAAAATTAAACCTACGCAATTACATAACGTTACCAGCTTCTCGGCAAACTGCTCAACAAATGCAAAAATATGTCTAGGTTCGATTTAGTCATTATAAAATCAGTGGTAATTTTGGATCGGATTTGTTCCATTCTCTTCAAGGTATTAAGACGAGTTCTAACCCTCATCTTAAATTTAAATTTCAAGCACCTTATTATCAACATTGGTATCATCAGTTAAGTTTCGTTTTCTAATCGTGTAATATTGTCAGCACGAGGAACGTTATTTTTGTAATTCCTATTTTCTACTAGAAGGCACTTGTCTTAAAATTGCATGGTTCAACTTAAAGTTTGTTAAGTTTATATTTTATTTCCCAAATCAAAGTAGAAAAGAGTAGAGTACTGTCAAAAGTGTGCCGCAATACATTGCGTATTGCAAGATGAAATGATCAGTTAAACTTGTCAAAATAATTTAAGAAAAAAACCCTATTATTATTATCTAAGACATAGACAGTACAAGCCTATCAAAGAGAAAGTATTATTTGCGTCGATATCGACAAACTTGAAACAGAAGCACTATATTAAAATTTGCCAAATAAGTAGTTGCGTTTTAAAATTTGCAGAAGAACGAGCTATAGTCACTGTCAATTAAGAATCATTAGCTTGTAAATTGATTATTTAAAAAAAGGCAAAGTCAACGTCCTAATTCTAAAACTCTATTCAACCACCTAGGTCCCAATTTGAACAATAATCGTTCAACTAAAAAGCGTGTTCGCCGGTAATAATATATCTGCAAAACGAGAAATTGAAAAAGGTTAATACAAACCACTCTTTGAAATAAAATTTAAGTTTTTTCTCAAACCTTACAGTTATATTAAAAGTGGTAATCGTTCATATTCGTAAAACACTCAACAATAATAAAAAGTTTACGTTAACTCCCGTTTAGCATATGGGTGGTGAACGATCACTTTCGACGAAATCACTAACTGAGAAAAGTTAAAAAGATAAGCAATTTGCTATGGAGAGTTTGCGGAATAAAATATGTCACCATTACGTTTTAAGGATGTAGGCTACTATCACGAGAGTATATGTATATACAATAAAAAATTGTGGTGATAATTAAGAGTTATCAGTCCTGCTGTCAGAGCCAACACTCAAAGTTCGTTGGTAAGGTTGTGTTGGAGTCCTTGGCGTTGTACCAGTATTGGAAGACATAGAAGACTGACCACTGGATGCGTTGTTTGTCCCTGCATTTGACCCGGATTCTCTAGGGATTTGCTCACCGCGTAAAAATCTTTCAATCTTGTCTACGCACGCATCTTGATAATCATGGATCCATCTGAGAATATAAGTACAATGAAGAGGTTAGTCAAATAGTTCTCGTTTTCTAAAACCTGCTCTGGGAAACTAAATCTAATTAAACACAGACGTACTTGACACCATTGAATGTATGAACGGGCTGCATGTCCTCAGGGAGGTGATCCGATTCGGGCCAATTGAAATTGTCCATTATTGGTATAATGTTGCATTGAGATTCTAGAGCAGCAACAATTTCCTAGAAGAAATTAGAAATGACTTAAAGAAGCATATAACAAATTCTATTAACATGCCTGCAAAGACTTATTATTCTTGACCGCTGTTTTTATATATTATTACAGTAAAAATAAGCTTTTCTTGTTGGCATAGCTTTTTAAACTAAGAATGCTTCAAAATCTTACCCGATGAACCCAGTCTTTACAGTCTTTATCTTCAATGCAGCGATCCAGTGCATTTGGAGTAAGGATTAGCAGAAAGTGTCGTGCTTGACGAATGCTGTGAAGTAAATTGTTGTCAAATTTTCCTGCTTCAAGTCTTTCCACGTCAATGAAGACTGAAAACCCCCTCAAAGCCAAGTGGACTTTCAGCAAACTGGCAAGCTGAGAACCATTTGAGCGTCTGTAGCTTATGAACACATCTAAAGGCTTATCCAAGTTCTCCTCTGATTGTAACGAATTTTCAGACTTTTCTACTTGAAACGAATAAAATGCAATGATGACGAGATAGTAAATTAAATTAAACTAACTAATGGCAAAAAAAATCTGCAGAAAATCTACCTCGTAATGCGTCCAGAATTCTGTTTCGATGAATACTGCTGATAACTCCACACTCAGCCAAAACTTCATCACTAACGCATTTACGAAGAATTTCCTTGTCCACGTTGTTATTGAGGAGCGTATAGGTATACGCACAGAATTCAGGATGGATAGTACTTAAGAAATCGTTCAAGTTTGATGAGTCACAGCTTGAGTAATCCGCCATTTTCTTCAGCTGCTTCAAATCTCGCATAAACCTGCAGGTAAAAATTAGATGTTGCTAAACCTTATTACAAAATATCATAATGGCGATTAGTTGGTGTCCCTACCTCCTCCTCAAAATACCATTTTCCATGTTGATATCATCCCGGAGCATATCCTCAGTAAGCTGAAGTAACAAATCCCCATCCACCCTGGAAGCCATGAATGAATCCGAATATTGATCGAATCCCTTTTGAATTACCCATTCCCGAACATCCTCAGATGACCACAATGGTACTTGTTGGCTCAGTTTGTGCGGTACGGTTTCTCCAATCAGTCTCAAGGCCTGGGCAGCAAGTTTACTTGCGACGGCATTTGGGGAAGATGCGACTCGTTTTAGTGGCTCAATGGCGGAGATTTGTTTGAAGACGGAGGTGAGACCTTGGCGTTTCTTAATTCCAGCCTCCATGCTGTTTAAAAATTATTTATTATCACAGTCCAGATGAGCTTGAATTACTTTGAATTCGTGTTATTAATACCAGAAATGGAAGGCCGCAAGAGAACTGGCTTCTTCCCTTTGTGATGACAGCACTGGAACAAGTTTCTCCAGCCATTGAACACTCTGGCCTTGGCCATGAGAGGAATGCGATGCAGCAAACTCTTCGGGGTTGTGAGATGTTAGGAAGGGCTCAACAAGTTGTAGCGTGTCTGCACAAATTTAAATGATTAATATTGCAATTCCTAAGCAACACCACAATGGCTCCTTAGAGTAAAACTGAAGCTTAATTTCTTACTAGATTTGATGATCTGAGCTTCAATTTCTTTGTTGGCTACAAGAACAGCAATGGCTAGACAGGCATAATATTTAATGGAGTCATCATGGTGAAATGCCAACGGGAACAACCAAAGGTGAACTTTTCGTTTGATCATTGCTTCCTGATTCTCTGTCCCACCATACAATGAGAGATTGACCAATGCTCCAGCGCAATTTCTGAGCGTCTCCACGTCCATTCGTCTGCACTCCGCCATGACTCTTTCGAGGCCTTGAAGGCGCAAAACATCACTGCACGTAGCTTCGCTATGTCGGAACAAATGTCTGAGTAGGCCAGTTCCAACTCGAGACTCTTCAACTTCACATAATTCAGACGCAACCTGTATTTTTTTTACAATTTTAGATCAGTATAAAGAATAGTCCTCTAAATACTCGACTCAATATTATATACCTTGACAACTTTATCTAAACAATCGAATCCTTTTTCAACGACATAATTGCAATTATCCGGAGTCAGAGATTGTTCAAGTAGTCTCGCAGAAGCAACTCTCAGATCAGTTTTGCGTGACGAAAAGTTCCCAATAAGTAAATCCAGTCCACCTTGCTTCTTGAAAGTTTCACAAAGATTTCCTCCGACCTAAAACCAAAATGCACAAATTATGATTCAACTGATTGTGTAGATAAATATAAATATCGTGGTATACCTGGTGCCCATGACCAGGGACTTTCCAGGCTGAGCGCATAACTTCTGACGCATATTTGAGATGATGAACTGAGTCCACATTGTCTTCACCGGAGTCGCGGAGATTCTCAACAATAGTCGACAATTCAAAAGAATATTTGTCGATAACTTTTTCAACATCTTGACGGGAAGATTCCCACCCCAATGAGTCTAAATCTTCAAATACGAGCACTAAAATCCAAAGTTCACGATTAGGTTCTTGTTGGGTTCAGTGTGACAATTGAAGTTGTATGTCCTTACCTGCGTCGGGAGCACCGGAAGTCAACGCGAGTTGTTTCTTGAATGTTAACTTAGATTCCGAAGAAGCAGAAACATGTTTCTCAGAATTGTAGACAGTGCCTGCACTTCGCGTCTGTTTGCTTTGTTCGGACGCCATTGCTACTTTCTGTGCAGTAAATTTATCCGTGGATAATTTCATTGAAGCAGCAGCAGCTCTATGCGTTTGCTCCTTCGTCACCCCAGCTTCCGTCAAAGATCTAAATGACAATAAATTAAACAAGCAAATTAGCAAAGAGCCAAATGTACAACTCTTTCAGCAATCGACAATAAATGAGGTGCTTGAGATTATCATTTTAAATTGCCGAGTACAAGCATTTTCTGTTCACGTTTAGATTAAAATGGCAATGTGCAAATTCATGCTTGCATGGGAGTCTAAGGTGGACAAAAGTAAAATATTATCTTTGTTAAGCCTGTGCTCACAGATAAAACTAATAAAAGTTTACAAAAATTGTTTGCGTAACACTAACATCACTGTTTTTGTTGCCGCCATGTGCTTTGTGCTCTTGAGAGTCAGAGCCAAGGCCTTTTGCACTTATGAAAGAGTAATTTCAAAAAAGCAATTCAAATTTTAGAATTAATTCTGCAGTTCCTTTAGTGTTACATTATTTGAACACTTTAAGCGTAGAGGACTTAATACCCTATGGCAGAAATAACATAATTCTGCTTTATCGCATGCATTGATGCATTCAAGAGATACATAGGTTGAAGACCATAAAGTCCCGGCTGACGTGTCTTATAAATAAATAAGACAGTCAAATTTAATATTAACCTATAATAATTTCAAATTCTCGATACCCAATGCGTTTTACACACCAAACAAAGGGGAAAATGTCACGAATTTGTCAAGGTTTGGTTAAGCACTGCACAAATCTACCGCCCTTTGCTCTGCTGTTGAAAACTATTGCAAACACAAACTACAAACCACACTAAAACTAAATACAAGCACATAACTCACGAGTGCCAACGCTCAAAAGATAAACAAGTTGCCCTTCACACAATGGATTGTTTAACTAATTTTTGTAAACTTTTGAGTGGTGGACTATATGTGGTCTAGTATTCGAATTGCGAATGCTAAAGCTTGTGAAATGTTTAAACCTACGATTCTAAAGAAGGATTTCTTTTCCGCTTGAGGTAAGAACGAAGAATTTGTGGAACTGAAGGAGAACCCATTTTAACACTCGCCACAAAAATTGAAAACGAGTGCAAATCACAAATTCTGCTTTCTGCGTGAAATGTGAAGCAGGACAAATGTTGCAATTGAACGCAAGCAAAGAATGAAATCCCTGCAAGAATTGATGAGTGAAATGGGCTTGGGTAGTCTTATTGCTACATTCTTTCCTGAATTCATCACCAGCTGACGACTGGAAGAATCACCTAACCCAGGGAAACTTTATCTAAATTCTCTGCGCTCATGCAAGTCAAACCGGTGGAATCCACATATTACATTAGGTTTCCCTTCCAAAAGATATGCTGTATTTGGAACACTCCATGCATTTCAACTTCATAGTAACATTTCTAGTAATACCTATTAAGCGCATACTCACCTTTGTTGTTGTTTCAAAGCCATTGCCTTTTCAGCTGTGATACCGTCTACTTCTACCTTCTCTTTGACTGCAGCAGCATGAGCATTTTCCTCATATGTAACATCGCCAGCTTTTACACGTTTCATTTCTGCAGCATTTGCGGATGCTTGTTCTGTACTGTAGTTTCCACTTCGAAATTTTGTCGAAGAAGTAGACGCGACCTTCTTTTGTTCAAAGCGGAAACTCTGTGGCGTTCCATCCCCGCCGTCCGCCGATGATGGCTGAGGACACAAAGGAATTGTTCCCGGATGATTATTCAACACCAGATTTGGGCTAATAAGTGGGGAGTCACTCACGCTCAAACAAGGGGTTAATGGTCCAATTTCACCGGAATTTGGAAATGGAATTTCCTGCACAATGACAGTTCCAGTGTCAAGTGGACTGTCATTATCACCTGTGGAAGAAAAATGGAATAAAAATTTGGGTTTTCCACGGATTCATTATTTAAATAGAAACTAATTGGACATACATGGAGTACCATCTGTAATTAGCTTTAGCGCTGGTGACAAATTCATTGTTGTTCCATGGATGGTCGTTTGTTGGGTTGCACTTGAACTGGATGTAGAAGTAGCAGAGGAAGAAGATAGAGCTTTCATTTGAGACATTCGATTCTGCATCTCTGATAAATTAGAGAACGCTTGTTGGGTTGAAGACTGTTTCACAGATGTCTGGGTTTCATTGGATGACTGGTGATGAGATGAGGACAAGACTTGAGACACTACTCGTCGACTTGAAGCATTCACAGTTTGATGCTGAGATTGTTGTGAAGTGGAGTTCATACGGGAAAAGGCAGCAGCCTTGCTCTGCAAAATATCAGAACAAATCATTAAAATTATTACAGGTGTCAATTACCAGCTAACCCATTAAAACATTAATTTCGGCAAAGACTGGCCGGAAGAAACTATAGCCATTTCCTTTAATTTACCTGCTTCCGAGCCTTTCGTGCTCGGTTCAAACTATTTTCCTCACTCCCAATGAGTATAGGCATTACCACCGTACATTTGTTGAATCGTTTCAGTAAATGGTTTCACTGATTTCACTGACTACCATCAATAGGCACATACACATAGGTGGCACATACATTAGTAATAAAATATGTAGCTTTGAAGCTATGTTATTTAAAGGAGTGTATGTTAACAAGAGAACAACAAAACTAAAAGAAAGAGATTGCTGGCTCCTCCTAGACAAGCGCCTAAAATGATACTGGAGGAAACAAGATTTGAAATTGTGATAGGAACAGTTTAGTGTGTAACTAAGTTCCCAGAAAGGGTTAGACATAGGAGTGTGCCAAGAACAAACGAAGATGACTCAAATGGATTTAAGTGCCAACATCATCCGCATCCTTAGCACCTAGCGCCTACCTTTCAGATCTTGCGAAAATTCATTCCTACACAAAAGTGAAGAGTGATTCCAAGTTTTCTAATCCGCTTAGACTAGATTCTCGAATCCGCCTTCAAGTAGACCGAAAAATCACCTGATAATCCAAATCTGGGTCACGTTGAAAGAGAAACACTCCCGTAAAAACACATCATAGTGAATGTCTTGGGCACAAACTGAAAAGCTCACTGTGTGTAGTCTGTAAACAACTGAAACGGGGTTTAGCATTGTAAGAACTTAGCAAAAAGTTTTGAACGGGTAGTACTTCAGCGCGTGAATTATTGTAATTGTTGCCGGATACATGTATGGGAATAATGTGCATTACCCCACGCGTGTACATTGTACGGCGTAAAACCACCCGAGGTCTTCTGCTCTCTGCTCTGATACTCAGATTCCATATTCATTATTAACATGCACATTTAATTACTATTCCTACCAAAGAAATTTTTATTATTAAATACATAACTTTCTGTTAGAGTGCCGAAATGGAATACTGAAACTATGTTCGTGATTGACAATTAGATGCCTTCACTAAATAAATATAGAAAACTAGGAAAGCAAGATTAGACTGAAAGGAAATGAGGTAAACCGGAAGAAGTAAAGTGTGTTTCACATACACTATTTAATACCTGGACATTTCCAGAGGATTGAACGCCATTTAGAATTCCCATTGCTTGCCCATTCAGCCCTGAAGACGTGCTCAGCTCATCTGGCTCGGTCATCTGTAAAAGAAAAATGAGAAACGTCAAAATTGATTAAGCTGGATGAAATCATCACTTCATGTCAAAAAATTTGTGGACTATAAGGGGTATTAAGTACGTGGTGCATTGTTCAACATGCAAATTTTCAAAATTGCAATCATCTTGTCGACATCAGAAAATTGAATGCGTCACAACGGGAATGTAAATTGTAATTCCGTTGCAATTTTATGCATATGTATGCTTTTTTCCACACACGACATAATATGATGCAATCATAAACTTAGTTGAGGACTTTCGCATTCGTCCAAAACACAAACAATGATGGTCAAGAGTTAGCTTCGGTCAAGTTAAATACATTAAACTCAATATCATATATTTTGCAGCGTGTAGCGCGCGTAGCACACACGCACATTAAGTGTAAGTGAACCTCCTAATTTCTAATAAACGGCAAGATAGAGGTTTAGGGTACCAGCAAACTGGTTTTCATTTAATTTGAGTTAATCATCATTCCCAATGGAATGCATAAAGCAACAGCGTAATTCTAACATCGTTCCCCGTGCATGCCTGGAAGGAACCACCTGGACTCACAATCACAAACGGGAAAGGAAAATAATGACTAATCCTCTAAAACTTAATCAGAAATATTTCCACGGCCCGCTGACCGACTTGTCATGAGTCAACATAGAATGCCGTGCATCCGGTATGGCTTGCTTATGAATTAATTGAATACTACAAATAGTAAACATGAGGACTCAGAGGTCTGACAATTATACCTGTCCAATCCATTCAATGGAAATTGTTTACCTAGCTAAAAGGCAGGGCAAATCACATTATTCAAGCAAATTCGGATTCAACACTACATGCAAATATAAAATTATCCCACCCAAATTACGAAAAACGTAGTTATTTGTAGATACGAATAGTCTTATAAAAATTAAGTCTTATGGGGTAAAAAATTCACACGGAATTTGTGTAGTTTAAGGATAGCAACAAAGGAATGGAGTTTTAGTTTTTACTGAACTCAATTGATTGCAATTGAATTCGATCAGCTCTAACTTGTAGTTGAATTCAAAATTGCTGTAAAAGTATTAGCTAAGATTTTAATTGTGATCCATCTATTATTTGACGAAAATTGGCATTTTGACGCCTTGGCGTCAGGGCTTCTATCTAGTCAGATAGTATTATAATATTGTGTAGTTGCAGTTTGAGTTTGTTGGAAAATGTTAAAATTCAAAAAAGTCTTATTTGTATCATCCCAAACAGCCGGACAGGTTAGGCCCGTACACAATCCTCTTTCGGCGTAATATTTACTCACTCACTCGTGCATTGTATAATTGTATCTAATTTTCACCACATTGAATGACGTTCATAAAATTGAAATTGACTATGCTGGCTCTGAACATTTCGGCTAACAATCCAGCGCGGCTTGGTAATGAATGTTCTCAATTTTACCGAGTGCACTTCTGTGTTGGACAACATCCTTAGAAAATACATCCCTTTTTCTCAACCATAGCAATATCTCTTTCAAATCAACTAATAGGACTGAACGGAATGTGTTAGTAATGAAATTTTAAAGGGCCATGTCGTGCATATGGACGCCCTTAAAAGCTTTCAGACTGCGGAGTCCACTGCATTGCGTGCCCTTATTCAAATTTTGTGTTTATTGTTGATCTTTTTTTTGCTGAGCGGGGAGCGGGATTGGTGTTACCATATTAGGCTATAACCACTTGTCGTTTTGCCAGATCTGAATGCGTTGCAATTGCCAAGAGCGCAATTTGACTGGCTCCGGTTAAATATCCAACATTATAACCAAAGGAAATGTACAGGCAATTGTTCTGCATTGACTGCACTTGTATTCAAAATAATAATACTACATATTCGTGGCAAATATGTTAACGCACAACTGCGTTGTAAATACTTGCAAAAGCTTCACATCCAGCCTTGTTTTAATATTAAGTTTAAAGAATTTAACCGTTGCATTCTTCTGCTCAAGAATGCGTATACCAACTTGCTTTTGAAATTTTTGCATGCACCAGGCACCGCCACACCGCACCGTGTGTGTGTGCAACGCAGTTGGTGATTCGTAGGAATTCAAGCCTGATTCGAGCAGCTAACAAACTATGTTCTTGATAAATTTCTATAGATGAAGGACAAAAACAAATTGGGCAATAATCAAAGGGTGTAATCTAATGACCACAGCTGGATTAAGTTGGATTCTGCCCACATATTATCTTTATGTATCGTCTAGTTATAATTTTTTGCCAGTGGGACTCACAGCGCAAGACTGTGGACAGACAGTAGACAGACTCACGGTCATGCGCGACCTTGACAAAATCTAGGATTCCGGATGTTCTGCACGCGTCCAAATGGGAATTTGTGAAACATGTAAATAGCATTATTCAAGCTCAGCAATACTAATTAAGTTATAAATTCTAACTATAAATAATAGACACATGCATACCGTTCAATTTCTGCGCGTTTTGACACTGGCATTGCGGACCAAAATGAAAAGGTTTTACAAGTTTATAAAATTTGCCAAAATTAGCTAATGTATATGCATTTAAACTCTAAACTAGCAAACTTGATCATTTTCATGTCTACACAGCTACGCATGAGTTCTAATTCATTTCTTTAAAATCCATCATACGATTCTGCCTGGGAACCAGAAAACTTTACAAATAGCAAAGCAATGATGCTTATGTCCGCAACTAACTCTCAGAGGACAAATTGATGCTGAAACTCAACAATTCAAATTTTTGTGACAACCATGCAGAAAAATGTAACCACAATCGAAACAGTTTTTGAACTAAGAATAATTTCCACAACTTTCAAGTTCCATTGGGATTTGAAGTATTAAATGATATAGTCAAGTGGAGGGATCAGCCACAAAGGACGGATTTGTAAATGAAAAATACTAACTATGAAATGGCGGTGAGATGGAAATGCATAATGTATGTAACAACACACGGATCGAGTGTCAAAAGAACCGCCATTGTGCAATCCGCGGTGCAATGCGAATGAGAGAGAATCTCCACCAGACAAGCAATACAAATGTTTAAAAGCTTTAACTTAATTACTTTGGATGCTAATGGATATATCTAAACACAAACCTGTTTCTGCGCACAGGAAATCCTATATAATGCAGGTTACGTATTTAGTTAAAACGCTTCCCAACATATTGAAAACCTAATCTATTGAATGTTGTGCTGAGAAATCCACGCAACTGTACCTGACTCCACGCATAAGAAACCGGAGCTGTATTACCTTCAGCGCAAATAAGATATCTTAATTACTTAATTCCAAGTATTGTGCAATATCCGCTCTGAAATTCCGTATACCACTATTCTCAATGCCAATGTCATTATCATTAATAGTTGCTTTATAATTATAATATGGAATATATATATATATAACTTATGTAACTAATAACATTTACATCGCATTGCTAATTCGTAAATTAATTATGCATCAAGTACAGTAGTACTGCACTCTGCACTGCCGCATGTATTCAACCTTGATCCCTGACTTAACCCACACTTGAAATTCCTGAGCCATGCCATTGGCGAAATAGCAAGATTCTCTCTTACCATTATGAATTCCTCCTCCATTTTTTTTAAAACAATTCAGATTAAACAGAAATGTGCCTATGACAGAAAAGCGGAAGGAATTCTAATACAGACACTTTAGGGAAATACTTTTTTTTTAAATGCGGTGGTTGACACTTGGACCTTGGTTGTATCACGACTGTCAATTTGCGCACATCTTCCTCTTGAGGTTGTCCCGATTTAACTTTAGCCACACATGACATAAATTGGGTTCAACTAACCACATCTAGAACGATAAGGTGACCCCTCGTGTAACCTAGAAGTCGAGTCTACCAATTTCAAGTTCCGAACGCTATGAGGTTTTGTATACCCTCGGTCAGGAAAGTCTATGTATATATCACCATGCACATGTAATGCCATTTTGAGTCAACATATCCTTACTCTGCATTCTTTTAGGAGGAGTCAAATTTTCATAAAATATTTTTTTTAATATGTTAAATCTAACTATGCTTTAAAATGTATTTGTATTGTGACCACTTTTTCCATTACATAATACATTTAAACTGTGCTCTCTTACTGCTAATGTTGAATGCTGCCCGAGTTCTAATCTATGCAAATTTAGTTTTTCATACCATTTCGGAGCTTAATAAGAAGTGCTTAAATCAGCTAATAAAAATTGTAAAGTACAATAAAATTGTGTAGCTGAAAAGTACAAAGAAGCTAATCTATATCTTTGTCCATGTCGTAGCTACAAATTTGCAGATGTTACAAAATACAAGTGCATAATTTAATTACTCTACAGAAAATCTCAAACAACAAAAATGCAGTTTAATTACCTCATTGACAAAATCGAGCACGCCGCTGGACTTGACCTGATGAGTGGTCAATGTACGAAGTGTGGTGTGAAAATGAGTAGTATGGAACACTTCGGAGGATTGGTCCATGTTAAAGTCTAGTCTGATGTTATTCATTGCTTAGCAGGCTTAAACCGCGTTTCTTAAAGTTATATCACAATTAAAGGTCAGTCACCGATTATAGTCGCGAAGAGAAACTCACAAATTCCTAGTAAAGAGCAGCACTGCTAACACAACTAAAAGTTACTACACCCTATAGAGATGAAATCCAAACCCGTGGGCTTACAGAGCAGATCCGTGCTGCAATTATCTTATTTAGGGTATCAAAATACAGACACGGATTCACGCCATGTACATTCATTACCGATTAGCATGATGGGAAATACCGATTTTTACTAACATACGCCGCGCTTTGCCTCTGCGCTGTAAGCTTAGCAAAATCTTTTGCCAAAAAATAATTATACAATAAACTTTAATGTATTTTGTATTTTGATTTATCAAAGAGTTCGTTACTCGGAGAAATGTCTAATCGGTAATGGATACGGGTTTGGCACGTTGATTGCAATTTATCTTGACTGATATCTAATTAGGATCTGATTAATAACAGTCAGCAGCTTAACTGATGAATTGGAACTGAGGGGTTTCAGTGAGTCAAGTATCGTTATTCCACCCACAGATCTGGTGGGTATCGGAAGACCGTGGATAATGTTCATTATAACCATTGCTAAATGTCATACATTTTACGTATAAGATACGTGACAGATATGCAGTCGGTTTGTAAACTAATTCAATCGTTGCCAAAAAAATAGGCCTAGTCTGGCTTTTATGCTTAGACCCAAGCACACACGGTGCTCATGCATTCGGCCGGGTACTGGGTTGTAGTGTACACCGGTGTAAGGCACCCAGAATTTGCAATAATTCCACCTTAAACCAATTCAATTACATTCCAAAGTCAATTGTGTGATTATTATAATGGGTATGTAGAGCACATAATGTGTAAATTTTAAAATAAATTAACGCTCAAACAGTTGCCCACAAAATCATTCTTTAAAAAGTATGAAGAAATGCGTGTTTTTGTAAAACGAGAAGAAGGCAAAAACGTGAATTTGATGAAAAACGCTTGGGTATGATTCTTTCAGAATTCTTAAGTTCGTCTTGCGTCCAGCTGACAGCTGACAAGGTAATGAAACCCTGAGATCATATCGCACTGTGAAAATCAGTTAAGCAAAATGCAAAATTTGGTAAAGTTTAAAAATTGTGTGTATTGTGGACTCGACAATTGTGGACTCGACAAATTAAAATTTATTGACATGAATTTGGCAAAAAATCTTCAATTTTGAAATGTTTAAGTCTGGTTGAGTCAAACGTGAATGGCCGCAGACACTGACTTCAGCAAACTGGGTCACCAATTGCATCTTTGTATGTATTTCCATTCCTCATTGTATATTGTGCATGTTAAAATGTCCATCAAAATTGCGGTGACACATTGTCACTCAAAAACGGTCTGGCTTCTGTTGACAAAACTCAGTGTGTCGTTTGCTGTGTTTGTGACGGGTCAATGCAACATTTGAATCATTATTCATCCATCAAAACGTTGACCACCCTCACTGAACAATGCCGGTGTGGGTGTTTGGGATATGAAATGTCTTTTTGATCATGAGGACAACATCAGAAATTAATCTATAATTTGCATCTCACCCCTCCCATCCAACTCACGTAAAATGGTTCACTTGTCCGTGATTTGACCCTGACCACTTGTATTGTGATGGAATATAGAAACTGGGGCTAAATCAACGCAACATGGCTACTTTATAGTCACCGGGCTGATTTTCCACACAAAGAAAAAGATAGGAGCCCGAAGAGATGGCATCTCCGATAAGAATCCGTTCAGTTCGTCCCTCTTTGCCTTAATAAGGCACCGCTGCGTAATAAGCCGACAATTCAATTGTTTTGATAAAGGGAAATGCAGTCCATCAAATTAAACAAAAAAAAACAAGTTCCACCACAACCCTCACCCACCCATCCCATATATCAATTTTTTGAAACATATTTGCTGTTTCAATCACAATTCATACTCATACTTTCAAAATAAGCCTTCATCTTTTAAAAAATGTCTAAGATAGGGGATTCCTTGAGAAAATACTGCGTATCATAACCTCATTTTGTGGGTCAGACACGCACATCCGACCACACCCGCAACCGGGACCCATATTACATAATATATCGGATAAAGTTCAGCATAAAAATAAATGAGGAGTTGAAGAACCGGAGGAGGTTCATGGAAAGATGAACTATGTGTTTAAAATTGAATAATTCAGTCTAATCTTGGACAAATTCCAGGGAATACACAACGCAAGGGATGCTTGGCCATGCCACGGATGCCTAAAGTGTGATTCATAATAGCAAACAAGACTGTAAAGTTCAAGCACTTGTCGTCCTCATATCTGCACATGTGGAAGTGTGTTTATCTATAGGACTCCGCTTCCCTCCGCAAATACTCATTGGAATTCCTTGCCCCTTTTTTTTCAAAGATATTGCATGAATGCCCTTTAAAGTATTTCTAATCCAACTGGAAAAAGCCTGACTCATGGCCCCAGGATGCAAATCACAACCTCTGGATGTTGAAATGTTCAAAATCCAAACCACAGGTCATTTAATGCGGAAATAATTAAATAAATTGCAAATTCTTATTTAAACGGAATGGCAAATCGCACATTACTGCGAACTAATTAATTCGAAGGTGATATACTAAATTTATATGATCAATTGGAAAGTTAATTAACACTTTGAAAGATTGGTATTGTACCTGGTAAGCACGCGGTGAGCGGCGAATTACTGGCATCGTGAGCATTTCGAAAATTGGATGGTCTAGCCGAACGGCACTCAATAAAAAGAAAAACGATTTGTAATTGCAATTACCACTCCGTGTAATACCAAGCACTAAGTAATTGGAAATCCAATTGAGAACTTAACACATCTTTGAAGGACTGTGACTGACGAACTGGAACTGAGGGATGTCAAATCGCAAATGCAACGGCCATAAAGATAGGCATGGGCTCATGGGCTATTAAAATGAGGGAAGCAATTCACATTCATTTGATGAATTCGTAATTTCCAACTAATCTAACTCCATCCAATGGATGACTAAAATGACGGACAAGGATGATGATGAGAATTTATCCTGATTGGTATTAGTAATAAATATTTAAATGCTGTTCATGTCCCTGTAGTCCCTGCCTGCTCCGAGATCCACCGCCTCTGACTCATTAAAAACTCCACACAATCCCAACAGCAGCAGCTAAGGTCGTTCCTAGCATGTCCCGCCCGATAAAAATTAATAAATACAAATAATGATAAAGAGGATTGATGATGGGAGGGTGGTTTGTATCGTTGGAATTTGATAAATGTTTATGGCATGCCTTATGACATCGTGCATTGAATAAATACGACAACTCACACGTATAACGCAGGTTAGTTTCAATTTCAATTCTGCTTTTGCAGGGGCAAATGAGAAATTAAAAGAAAGTTTAAATCGAGAATAGCCACATTCCTCAGAATTTAGGAAAAAATGTTATGCAATATGTCTAGATCATAGATTATCCATGGCAAAACAAGCGAACACATTCGGGGTGAAATTAATTTAAAGCATGGCTTTGTAGTGGAGTAGTTTTAATTATCATGGGAATGGATTCCAAGGAATCCCAACGGATTAGTTTCTTTGACGACTTCGGTGCAGAATAGTACGTAGGTCGGTTGGCCACATATCAATTTCTCTGGATTCCAGCCAACAACGCATAAAGCACTGACTGATAACTTTTGTTCAGACCAGTGAGTGAAGTTTTCCTGATATTCTGATTCCCCTTAGCAGAACTGGCCCAATTGCAGCATGTCAATACTAATTCCACTCTGTGCCGACAAACTATGCAACTACTACATTGTGGTGTGGTGACTAAACTTATGTGCTCAGTTATATTAGCACTAGCTTCAGCTTAGCTCAACTAAACAGAAAACTGAGCACCAAAATGTACAGATACCTGTTCTCAAACTAAATTTAAAGACCAATTCTTTGAATTTTATGATAGTTTGTATGTTATAATGTGTGACCAGTCAGCTAATAAATATCAGAACAAGAACTGCGACTGCAGCCTTGTGTATGTAAGCTGAAATCAAATTTTAAAAGGAAGCATTACCATTGTTTACGTATGTCGCGTAGTATTTTTTATCCGGTCCGGTTTTCAATTCCAAACTTCAAAAATCGCACGTCACTTGATCACAAATCACTTACTAAAGAAGAGTAGAATCCCCAAAACTAGAAAACAAAGGCTCACAAAAAGGTCTGACAAATGTTGAAACAAAGGAAAAAAGGATGACACGGAATTCAAAAGAATCCTTGGAGGAGGACGTGTGAATTGTATCTGGACTGAAACACGTTGTGAATGGACACAAGAATATAAGTGGCTGAGTAATAAATAATGCGGGGCAAGGGAGACTCTCTCATTTCCCTTAAAGAAAATAAAACCCACTCAAAATGTCATTCTCGTGTATAACTTGTACAGTGGACATCCCCGTCAGCTTCCCATATGCAAATTAAACTCCACACACACACACACACCTGTGCACTCTTTCGCTAACGAGACTAAAATTGGTGGGCTGACATATTATCCACGTATACACGGAATTTGCAACCGTCGTCTTTCTAGTTCATTCTACAGGGAGTTGGGAAGATTTTTGCACATTTCTGAACTTGAATACACAGTATTGTATAAATTTGTGCGCAAAAAAAGCATGAATCGCACTTTACGGATGGTTTTTTAAAATAAATCGGGAATGGGTACCATTGGTTGTGCGCATGGCTCTGTCCAGCCTGGATTATGACTGATTGATAAATTGTTAGTTATTTCCTGTTGATTTTTGGTAGGACCATTTGAGGGAAATTGGGGCGGAGCAGAGGTCACAATTCTGATCATAGGCATGAGTGCATGAGTCAGAGGGCCAGATAATAGGAAACAAAACTTTTGAGTTCTTATAATGTTTGATGATGCGGTCGTTTGGAGTGACGAGACCAAGTTAATTGTGGTGGAGAATCTTCTCGAACACAATTGACACCCACGCCCTTTTCTCGCCAAACGAATGCAATGGAATTACAACAAGGTCCCCACTGTATTGTTACATGCTCAGGATTAAGGAGATGGCCGTCTTATCCTCAATGCGTTACTAAAAGCCATTAAAATCCTCCTCTCAAAACTGCACATTTCCGCAACTTGCATCCAAATGCATTCATTTTTCGTGACGTAATATGACGTGGCACAGATGCCTGATAAATTACGTGCTATTCTTCTCGCTTTTCAAAATTCTTGACTGAGCTGTTTTTAAATTTTAAGCATATGTTGGAAGGGCGGGAGATACACTACTACAACTAGCGTAGTTTGCTTTGCGCGTGCGTGCGTAGTTGGATTACTAATGGCGAGACGAAGCTTAAACAGGGAAATAGTGGGGGGCTCACTCACAACATTAAAATCATAATGGAAAAGCGGATTAGGTTTTTAGATAGTGTCAAATTGGAGTGGGAAAGGGATGAGGGGTTGCCTCCACCACACACAACCCTGTTGCACCCAATTGTCCTCCAGGTACAAAAAATGTAATCAGCTAGAATAGCTGACAACTCGCTCAGTGGTTAAAGGGCTCAAGATTAAGAAAACTTAATCCATGGCCAACACAGGGAAAGTCAACCACACCTTTACGAGATTTCAATCAAAATACTTAATGTAATGTGGAGATTTTATTCACATTGTGTATTTCAATAGTGTATTCAAAGCTCAACACACACTACATTCTTAAGAAACAATTTAAAAACTAACCGACAGTTTTAACGACAGCAACATCCGAAATGCCTTGTTGTTCAAATTTATTTAGATTTCTCCAAGAACAAAATACAAACCTGATGAAACACGACGCCATTTTTATTTCTCTACGACCAAATAAACAAGTCTCATCCCCGACGGGGATTTGGATCCAATAAATTTGAAGTACAGCTGGAATCCTCGTCCAGTTCCGCCTGAAGGGAGCAAGGGACGAGCTCAAATCCAGCCTTATATCAATCCACACACAAAATACTTCCTAGGATTCGTTTGGCTGGTGCCGTATAATTTGTACACAGAGTGATTCAAGTTAATACGAGTTATAAAATATCATGGACAGCAAGCACATCCATGCATCGTCCAGCCACTTTAGGAACTTTGTTAACTCAAATATGCTTTTCCACCATTTAAATAACAATTGCCACAGGTTTCATATATCAGTTAGTTTTTGTATTTGCAAAATGTATTGCACAAATCTATCAGTTTTACTTTTTTCTTGCAACAGGTTGGAAACCTTACAAAATTATGACAGTTTTAAAGGTTAACAGGAGTAGGACATGGATGTTGTTATGATGGTCCTGCCATGTAAAACTGAGGATAGAATGTCAGGTACGTCGACTTCGACTGCACATTATGATGCCGAAATCTGTGTACATGGGGAGGACTCCGAATTTCGGTTCTTTTGAAAGGTGGTTCAGAAAAAATTAATATTTTTGAGATATTTCTTAATATGCACGACACGTTTACCATAATACAGCCCGTACAATTTGCAAATTTCAATTTGTCATACTGCGATTGCATTCATTTCAAATTTATGCATCAGATTCTGCAAATTTTAGAATGCATATAGAATAGAATATCTGCAATAAAATCCTCCAAAGCAGCTTCCGTTTATGACTTGTGAGACACCCCTTCCTCCCTACATCCATGTGCTAAAACACAGCAACTTTGTTTCGAGTATTTCCACCGTCCACAAAGTACAGATTTGTGAATTGTGCCATGCCATGCGCCATGCCAAAGCCTTTTAGTTTCCTGCTTGCTGCTCTACAGAAAAAACCTAAAATTAGTTTGAACGAAGAGATCCGAAAAAAAAAAGTTTTTTTCCATTCACACGAATCCGAATTTACACTGCACTCCTTCCCTACATCACACTTGTACTTTTTCCCAAGTCACAATTTCCTTCGAATGTCTCATGTGCATGTACTTACGTACGTACAAACCGAGTCATTATCCCGAACCGGGTCTACCGCCTTGCCGTGTTTTTCGGCCTACAATAAACTCGTACCCTTTCAAATTGGCAAAGACGCTAAACCCTGACTTGGCTCAAATCATGTGAAACAAACCAATGTACACAGAAGGGATTTTATCCACTACAATTTCTAACTATGAGTTAATAACTGAAATAAACTGATGAATTATCATCTAATTTTCCTTATCTTCAATCAGCATTGTATTTAATAAATAATCATAATATTTATTTACAATATACACTGCTACGCCTTAGTCTGAGTAAAACTACATGATGGGTGGAAGTCAAAAATGATGGGAATCGGATCAGCAAAGGGGTTGGGCGTGATTGCATAATGCCGTACTGTACTTACTCCACAAGATCGATTCAATTGGGTGGCCATAAGAGGTTTAGGATTTCCCCTAATCAGAATCGAATCACAAATTCCGGTTTATTAACCTGCACCCTTCATTCATTCCCCTCTTCTTAACTACGCACAAAGTGCTCATTATCTCAAAAGGAGTCGTGTCCAATGCCATGCAATTCTGGACTTGAGATTATTCAGGTGCTTGTGGACGGACGGCGCCGCAATCACTGCAATACTAATTTGCATTCTAACATCATCGTTATTAAAGACAGGGCGGTTGGTGGATGGCGCACCGGAGCCGTAAGTACGGATGAATCATCCACATTCGATGGGGTGACTCACTCCGAATGCGAATTGCGAATAGATGAACGTCATTTTCGTCCTGCGAAATCCCCTGATTCTTATGCCAGCATCTTTAATTCTATGTACACATAAAACTCAAGACGGATGGTGAAAAAATCTTTGTATTTTGTAAAACTTCCATGCACCAGTTACCCAAATAATGAGCCACGTTCCCCACACAAACAGCATGCGGAGAGCAAGGTTTGTTGTATTTCTATTTTTAGTATACGGAGAAGGGAAACAAGAAAATCATCCTTTCGGCTTCCTTTTCCGACCTCCGTCGTGCACTCTTTGCAAATCCAAAGCTCACCTTGGGACCATTAAAACGGAAACCTTCCCTTTCTCGGACTAATTAAATAACACAAAGTGTGCGTGTGTGTACTGGGATCATAATTCAATCTCCTGACCCCAAGATCTTCCAATTAAAGCCCCATTATAATGTGCACTGTACACGGACTGAAAATAAACCATGCCCCCTTAACCTCCCTGAAATCAAAACATTACGAAAAACCCAAGCATATCTTGAAGAAACTTGAAGACACAGCCCAGGCGCCGACCCTTGAACAACGGAAGCTTACATATTCATTGCGCATGCTTGTCGGGAAAGTTGTTCCATGATTCCATAGTCCCTTCAGAGTACTTGCCCAATTAAGCGAGTATGGGCATTTCCCTGGACAAAAGGACAAGTGGCACGAGACATAATCTTTGAAGTCAATCTGACGGACGTGTTTAACTCAAACTGGCTCCTGGAACCCAGCAGGTGGAAGACAGATTGTGTCGTAAAAATTGACTTGGAAATTTCTCCCCCCTTCTTTCTCTCAAGGTCTTAATTTTAACAAGGGAAATGATCCCCAGACGCCCTTGTCATAAAAAGGATTTCCCAAATGGGAAAACTCTGTCTAGTCACACACAGTCAGGCCTCATTAAAATTCAGAATATGAAAATAAATATCTATTTTATGCTTAGAAAATGTTAAGATTTAATTTTGTATGTGGCATTATAATAAAAATTATTTTAAATTATCCGACGTCACCTTTTAAAGTCATTCATCTTAAATTGGTATGTTTACACATGCTGGATCATCAAATTGTCAAATTCTACTATTACATGATTCATTCATACGATATCTACAATTTGCAACATAACCAATCCCATACAATTATTGTTCAAGTCCGAAATGGGAGGAATGGACGGACAGAAGTCAATTCAAATTGCCCATGTTCAAAGCTAAACATTCTTGAATTTGAATATCCTGACAACATTGTTATTCATATGGGATTTGGATTCCAACGCATGTATTGTCTTGAAGTTCTGGATCAGAATTCATTAATCAAGTCCTCTGATCCCCACCCGTCATCCATTTCACTCCTTGGGTGGAATTCACAAAGGGAGAATTATGGCCAAAGGAAATAAGAGCAACTTTAATGTTCCTTTAAAAGGGAGTCCAGGTTGACAGACACTTAATTCTACGGTTGAACATGTCCCTGTGCATGTTACACATCCCGAGGAGGCTTAAATGTAAATAAGGAGCTGCCGGTTTTTTCACTTACGGATTCAAAATCCGGCTGATACACTTTGGAGATCTCCCATTGCTTATTTGGCCCAAAAAGGGCAAACCCGAGAATCCCCACTGGGGATGACTGCAAATTTATGATGTGAAAAGTGTAGTAAATTTGAGGTCTCATTCGGGAAAGGGTCCGACAGAAAAAAAATCATGTATCATAATTCCATCCACGCATGCGCAATACTTGATTTTGATCCTCAAGGTACTTGTTAGTACTAAAACTGAAGTACTTCATGCACGTGCGCGTAAGTAGGGGAATTTGTTGTCTATTGCTAGTAAAAATATTTCAACACTTATTTCCTCCAGTGTGTTAATCAGCGGAGCCATTTTACGAGCCATTCCGCAAAGGGTTTGAGATTTAACGCGGAAGTTATTAAATTCCGTGATGCTACTCACTCAACCATGAAACCATTTAAAATTTTAAACCATCCCAGCAATTAGTTCATAATAAATAAATCACTTTTAGTGCGGTTTTCTCATTTCATTTTGTCATCATTCAGGTGGGCTCTCTTCCTTGGTGGTAAGGTAATTGCTTAATATCAGCTGAATGGGAAAATAAAATATGACTTTCTGGCGGTTCCTCTTGAGTCTTGACTCGAGTGCAATACTCGTCATGAGAGAATGAATCCGTAAAAGCAAAGGATTCCGCAATTTGATGTCATTCAAATCGAAATTTATCCCGACGGGTAATAAAAAGCACTCTGGCCACTAATTGAGATCCTTCAGTCAAATGTGGCTCCAACGTCTGCAAAAATCATGGGGGATGAAAAATCTAACAATACGACGTGTCCAGTGCCAGACAATTAAACATTTTTCCGGAAATGTTTATTTTCAAACCATGAAATACGGGACTTAGATACCGTAATTACGAAATAACGCAAATCTTTCTAAAAATGTCAATAATGTGTGCATGTATTCCTAATGCTTAAATTCACTTAGTTCAGCAAATAACACAAAAAATATTGAACTAACCATATCAATCAATTTGTGATTGTTATTATTGGCGACACCGCCACCGCAAAGGATGTCATGGGGGACAGTCACACTTCGTCGGAATAATTTTGGCTTGCGACTTTGAAGTTGATCCCCTCCACGAAGGATTCGAATATCATCCACGTCCACACTCTCACTTTTCAACATGTTGGATCCAAATGAAATCAAAATCTCAGTCCGGGGTCAGCTGGTCAACTGAAGAGTTGGATTGGAGCTCCGTTTGTATTTATTTCCTTCCTTCGGCTGATTGTTGTCAGTCAATGCAACAATGGAATGGAAAGGGCGACGAATTAACGGCAAATGTGGAACCATACACTCAAAGAGGTGGACTCGCCCTCAGAAAGGATTAGTCAGTCAATTGGATTGGAACATTTCACCTATGCACTACTAATACTTGGCATAATGAGTCACTCACTCCAAATTCTCATGAACTGACCAACTGCAAAATTGCAAAAACCAGTGACAGATTTTTGAAAGGTCAAACAAGCAGAGTGTCAGATTTAGACGGACGGACGGGCGCAAGCAAATAAATAATAACACCAGAATTTCTGAAGTCTATTCACTTCATGACATGCCCTGCCTTCATTTACAACAGTCGGAATAATTGCACGGCTTTGAATGGTTGCTTAGCAACCATTGCAAAAAAAACCAAACATCATCCCATGTAACCCTGGGCAAAATTACTCACCCCATAAATTATAAATTCATCCATTTAATCCCAACTGCCAAATGTGAGGTTCAGTTGGGTTTGCGTGAGTGAGAGATATTAGCTTTGCCGGGGGGTATTTAAAACCGCGCCTGCGCTGTGCTAAAACTGCCTTTTCACTGCATTGTGACTACATATGCCCAGCTTTAAAACCAGGTGTATAGTTAAAGTCAGGAAATTGATTGGTAAAATCCTACAAGTCACTCTTCAAATTCCTCAGTCTCAAGTCCTATGGGGATTGGGAAATGGATGAGACTGTGAATGGTATGGATAGAGGGCTCCGTTGACCCTTGACCTCATCCTAATTATTCTCCTGTCAGACACACGCAATAAATGTTGTGTTATCAGTAATATATTGCTCCACGTGCATTGGTGCGAATCGAAATGGTTTTGGCATAAAAGTCAGTCAGTCTCTTCCGCGCCACGCCAATGAAAATGAAGGATGGAATGGGAAGTCCCAATCCCAGCAATCCTTTTTCCCCGACTCCTCTCTTTTCTGGGGGCTTTTAATGAGGAAAATAACAGAATTAGTGCACAAGGGAAAGGGTTGAACTTTAAAAGAATAAAAAGTCGAGTGCATGGCTATTGGACAAGAACCGAGTGGGTTTCATTGCTCAAAATGCAAATTCCCTCGACTTCGAGAAACGTCTCGAAGTCGAGGGAAGGGGTGCGGGGATTCAATGGAGAGAATTTTGGAGAAACCGGTTTTAGTGCTACGGTGTACGTATTTTTAGGAATTGAAACGTTCAAATTCTGATGCATAACACTTGGAAAAGTTTTGAATTACAAACAACAAAATGCCGGCATCTATTGGCTAAATCTCATTCCAAAATCGGTAAATATAGTATGGGATTTCGGATAAAAACTCAAGGAATATTTTGTATCTCCGTCTCACTCAGCACTAAAATTTGCACAACCCGTCAAAAAGTCGTTCTTGCGCAGAATAAAGCGGCTCAGCTGTGCACATGATTGCGCGGATAAATCTCCTTGGAGAATCGTATACCAAATCTGATTTATTTATCAGGGTTTCTCAAATGAAGAGTGGACAAAATTACGGAATTTGGGGCGAATCCAAAACCATTAGTTTTGCTAGCTTAATTTGATGCCTAAAACCCTTTTCCTTCTCAGTACGCAAGATCGCACGCACAAGAGCACCTGTGCAAATCGCACATGTCAAGTCCGCACTGCAGCCCAGCGCCCAATTAATAATGATCAGAAAAATCTTGGAAGTCATATACAAAATCAGACTTTGAATTCCTTGCCATGGGTCGCGCCGCACCTCGCGCCCGTCCGTCCGCGTAATGTGACACTTCCGCACCTTAATTGAATTACAATTAAATATACCTGTAAATAATGTAACGTTCGTTTAAAATCGGAGGACGCAGACGCAAGGAGAGCTTGATGATTCGCCGACAACAGAAAAAAAAAGGTGTCAGACTTTTCCGTTAATTAACGTCAATTAAATTTTGAAGAGCAGCAACTTGAGAACAGACGTATTACATGAAATGGAACTCAACTCAACAATGGGAAGTGATGTTTTGTGTTACATGAATGGATGGGATTTAAACAAGTGAAGAATGGCTCAAGGCCTGGAGATCAACTGAATCCAAAGACACGGAGTTGGTGAGGGATATAGTAAATGGGGAAGAGGACGACGTTCACTGGCTGAGGGTGACGCCGAGGCTTTTTTTTATTGCACAATGTTTGTTACGTCTGAAATATCTGTAGTCAGGATTTTATCATTAAACACACGCTACTCGTCGCCCAATCCAAAATGCATCTTCCCCGAAGAGCATCTTCAATCCCAACACGTTCAAGCATCCCTGCTCCACTACAATCTTCAGCAACAAATTCACACAGCCCGATTCATTCATACGTTTTTTTAGAGCTGAACCAAACGTGTGAGTTAAATTTGCAATTCGAACTAATATCCGATCATTCAGAATTAGACTGCAAAAATATACAAAGGGATTTGACCCATAAATGCAAATGCTAGCAGACATTTTTTGAATTGATTTCACTTTTGTAATTGCTTTCTACCAGTGAAACTCTTCACAATTTTACAATCATGCCACTTGTGGGGTTTAACAGTCAGCATATTTGAGATCGGAAATCGGCAAGATGAATGAATGCAATAAAAATAAGATTTACATCCTCCATTCACGCTTCGAGGATTTCCAAAGCCGAAGACCACGAGTTCTTGACAATTAATTCTACAGTTAATTTGAACTCATCCACCATGGAAGCCTTTGCTGGGTTGATCCCTTGGTTGTAATATTTAACTCACCGTAAAACGAGGAATTACATTAAATATCCTATGCATTGCAACTGAGAAATGCCGCGAAGGATTGATGGGGTCGTATTAGTTCTTGTCATCACTTCCTTTCCCTTTACGATCAATAACATAGAAAATCAAATCAAAGGAACAACAGGTAAAACGGCGGACATAAAACGGTCGGGGTTTGACTATTAGCAACCGCAGTCATCAACCACAGTAAGTGCAGCTCATCAAATCCACACAAAAAATTCCAAGTACCAATAAATTTATCCCAGGTTAGCAGATGGTATTCGGCACCCGCTTGCGCATGCGAATGGACACGGGTGCAGTTTGGAAGTCATTCACCTCAATTGTTAACAAAACTATCCGCTTTTCCACCACGGATTCAATTTGTGCTCATTCAAGATGACATTCTATTTTTATCATTCTTGACACAGAAAATGAGATGCATTTTGGAAGACCATAGGCACTAGAAACTTCTACAATGTTTGAGAATGCGAGATTTTGTGCAGAAAATATAATAAGCCAATTGTTGAAATTGAATTGTACCATTAATTATTATGCGGATAAACGGAAATGAAGGCCCCTACCCAAGCCATACATGCCATTTTATTGCTGACAATAAGAAAAAACCAGGACATTGGAAACTATTTGAAAAGGAATGGCTTGATTGGTTGGATTCATTTTGTCTAAAGGTTTTTATGCGGTGAATTGGAATGGGACTTTCAGCTCTGAGGAACATGTGTGTCGAAATTGACCCTGACCCTGAGATTGTGTTATTGTTGTGAAGGGAGAAATGCCCCACCCTTGACTGACTGGTCAAGAAAACCACCACCCCTTTCAGTCCTTTTTAATCTCTTTCCATTTTTTAATTCATCCATTCCTCAAATCCCTCAATTAAAATGAGCATGGCTGGTGGTATGGTGCGTGTGGTGAGCCTCCCATTGTCTCCCATTCATCAATCCCTTCCCCATCAATTATTATCAACAGCAATTCAATTGTTCACCCAATTTGTACGCCTAAATTAGGAACTCACGCATTCATGGACAATGGGGTTAATGCGTCTAGCCAGGGCAGTTAAGTCATTATTTTTATTAATGTAAAATTTGCAAATTGGGAATAGCAAGATAATGTAATTTACATAAACAAAAAGACGTTCATCCACTAATTGTTAATCTTGAAAACTCAGTGCGTGTCTGGAAGTGACATGCCATGCACGTTGGGTCATCAAATGTCAAAACTCTGAATTCATTTTCCGATTTTCCAAAATCTGGAAATAAGTACATGGTCAATTTTACGGGTCAGTACGCATTGTGAGTTGTTCGGTTTTATGACGGCAATTCCCATTGACAAAAGTTGTAAATTGCTGAGGTTCTTGAAGGAATAAAAAAACTGCAGAAATCGCACGTATACGAAATGAACCCTAGTAGTAATCTGATCCGGCACGTACACGTACTTCCAGATGTTTATCATTGGAAAGAAGAATATGACGGAGATAAAATGCTTATGGGGATTGTCGCCAAGATGTAGGAATAAAGATGTTAAACCGTGGACGTTCTTCGTACCTGTTTTATTCTATGAAAGATTTATATCCCGCAATGTAATATAAGACTGCATAATAATTTATGAAATTATGCATTGAATTCATGAAACACAAAACATTATTTACAGAACGTGATTTTTGAAGACAAATTACAAGAACGTTTAAATAATAGCATTCAAAATTTGCTTTTGTGTTAAAGTGAATAAGACATTTCTTTCAAATTCATTCATTTGTATTGCCTCGATCCCTCACGAATGCAAATTACTGGAAAGTACACGCAATTTGAGAAAAATTTGCTGGATTCTTTCCAAGATTTTTGGTCGCCGACTTGCATTTCAGCTGCGGCACAATATTCAATCCTTTGCATATATAACTGTTCCATCCCATCACTTAGAAAATTACCACATCGTCGCTTGCCCTGACTTGTACAAATGAGCTTTGGAAATTCCTGAGAAAAGAATTCCAAGGAATTCGCACTTTTAAAGATTTTCTGCTAATAGATTCACCCATTTGTTTATTGCTTGCCACCGAACACAAACCCTGGCCGCCCTACCAAATAAGTTCCACATTTCAGGTAATACCGCAATAATTCTGTGAGTGCAAGTTCAAAATGGCAATTCGGTCGGAATCATCTAAATTTGCAATTCATACTTACAAAATATGAATTAAGTACAATAAATGCGGATGTTTATTTCATGATGTCAAGTGGGGAATGAATGGGAGGTATGAGGAATTGAAATTACTTGCGGATGACGAAGTCGAAAATTTAAATTTGATACAAATCCCTGAATTCAATTTGATTTCTCTACTTTGAATGCCGCTGTCACACACTCCTTATTTGATTCATTTCACATTGTGTTTCAGAGTCTTTGGGCGGTTACTTAATTTTATGTATTTATGTATCCGAAGCATTGTTGACATCCATTCGATTCTAAATATTATAATGTGCTTTTTAGTGGGGTGGATGGAATGTTTTGATGATCTCGATCGCCCTTAAAGATTTCCATAATAAAATGAGTTCTATTCATCCAAGTGGAACGGCTATTTTGGAATTCACGTTGTTGACTCTGCTGCATGGTTGGATTTTTGAGACCAATCTAAGAAAAATGCAATCATTTGTCGAACAATCCAGTATTGCACTTGAGCGTCACACGAATTGTTTGAAATTCAATTCTTTCTATGCTGATATGCATTACTCAAAATAAAAGAGAAAGACAAAACATACACCTTTAAAATAATGATAAAGTAGTACTCAGGAAACTTAAGGAATTTGGCGGTATTTTATATACTTTGATGACTAACGCTAATCAATTTATTACAATGCAAAGAAGTGATACTTAAGTCAGCAAAATGACAATAAGAGGTTTGAATTGCACAAGTAAAGTGGAGCTGAATCTCCTCACTTCCTGGCGCCAGTTTCAAATAGTGACTACATGAATTTTATCCTAATTTGACCTCAAAATGCTACGTTTGGAGTTCATTTTGTCTGGCGCCGAAAATTACATTGAGGTGGCACTTTTGTATTAATTCTTTTAGCAAGTACCTGCACAAAGCCAATGTCCCGGATGAGTAACTATAAATTGCTCACTTGCAGAGTCACGATATTTTGAAAACAAAATATATACAAGCAAATAAAATTGTATTTAAGCTTTGCTCTTTCGATCGTGTTTCAGATAATGGGATAGGATGATGGATTTTCAAGTCAGTGCACAATGTTTACGATTGAAAATGCAAGCCACACACGTTAGTGCTAGCTAAATGAATTGGACAAGTATAAAATTAACCCATTCTGTGAATTCAATTTCATTGCTTGCCTTGAGATCAAACATCTGGGAGAAAAAATACGTCATAATAATAGAATACTCGCATGCACTAAAGTTTCCATCCTCAATTTGCGCCTCCATACACTAAAATATTTTATAGTCAGGTCCGGACACTTGTTCGCATGCATATACATACATACGCACCACAATAACGATTAGGATCGTTAGCAGATTAGGATACATATGGGTTGTTGCATTTACATTGCATTTCCTTCGCTTTCGCAAGCATAGCATATTTGATTTTGTGACTAAACCGGCGATCCGCCTCCGCTCATGTGAATTCCCACTCCTTCCATCACATAGAACTTTCCAGAAATATTAATGTTTACCTCAGGCTTCATGAATTAAATCCTGATTAGTTTACGCCAAAATCATTTGCCTTTTTTTGAATTATATTATATGTTCTGCCCATGCAAAGACAGTAGTTAAACTTTAAAAGCAAGTATTTAAACTAACATCTCAAGTGTTTAAAGTTTGGCATTTAAATTTTGGCAGTATATAATTATACCATCTAATATCTGAGATGAACGAAGCCGCATCAAACCAGAATAGATTTACATTGCACTGAGTGGAAGTAATTAATTTAAGCTGCAGTTATTAATTTGACCCCGACCAATAGGTTGCTACCATATGCAATTCCAATACAGTGCTTCAAGTGTGAAGTCGTAAATCCGGCACAATTAAATGAACCAAGAAATTGCAATTAGTTCCGACGTTCCGCGAGCACCAGCTTGCAATGCTGTGTTGTACGTACCTACGTAATGCAGATTGCAGATTTGCATGGATTCGGCTAAGGGCGGCAAACCAATTTTAATTAATAAGTTCTGCACTTACTTCACCAAGACCACCTTCGTGTCAAAAACTTAAACTTCACCTTAACCAAGTCAATGCATGTAAAATTGGGCGTCTTCACCGTCAAGTCAAGTCAAGTTTGCAAAATTTTTGCAAGTCTTTTCTATAGTATTTTTACAGACAACTTTAGCCCAGTTAACAAGTACACCGACAATTAGCAATTAAGTTGACAATCAACTGTTAACAATTAAGCTGCCTTTGCCGCGCTCAGATTGCTTTTATATATGAAAATAATATCTCACCTTGAAGGAAGGCGTTTTAACAACCATGTGAGAATCAGCCAAACACCGAGTAGGAAGAATTCTAATTATCTTTGATTATAATTATTGTTGTAAATCAAAAATAATTGATCCTCAACTTCACTTGAACAAACTTACACTACACAAATGCCTTTACAAAATCCCACCAAGTATTGCAGGCTAAACATTCACCGCTATTTTTACCCAAATACCGTTGTCAAGCTGTCAAGTAAATACAAGTGACTTGAGTAGTTTTTCGCACAAATTGACACAAAACTCTAGAGATAATTTCCATATTCAATTCGCTGGGCGCTGAACGAATGTTCTTTGACGGAAACCAGAGCTGACACATCAAATAATAATGGCGGAGATCGTGTGGGCTTGATTATGCTCGTGATACAATTTACACATCAGTCGCGGTGACATGTGCGAAAATGCGGTTTTTAGTTGGACAGGTGTACAGCCAGCATGAGGTGAGGCACTCGACTAAACAAGACACCCAGCCGGCTCAACACAAAACAAATTAGTAAAAAAATTTCCCTTTCCAGAAAAAAATGTAAATTGAGAGGAAGGGAAATTAATTCAAAATAAACTTATGGAGGAATACTGGGAGGGTTTTTGGCTCACTGGCCGCCAGAGCGGTTTTTAAGATCCAAGCATGTGGGGCCATGTTAAATAAGAGGATTGACTATTAATAAAGTTTTGCAAAAGTGTGTGGTTTGAGGGGAAGGATATGCGAATGCTGCAGCACCAGCCAAGTCGCGAAGGTCAAGTCCAAACGTAAAATTCTGGTTTGGAGAGGAAGACGGAATCACGACAACATTAATTTTGACTGACGAAGGATTCTCATCCCATTTACTACATTTGCATTTCATGGGCCAATTTACTACATCAACGCACCGTACGTACATACAACGAGCACAGCAGACACCCTAGCCATGCAATCCAATCCAAATGAAGTATTCTGGGTTTCCTGGGCCCGACCGTCGCGTCCTGGTCGTGGGAGGTGCTCAAGTCAATTATTTTAACCAAAAGTTAGCACGAGCGCAAAAAAAATCCAATTTCCTAGCAAGGAGTCTACATCCTCCATCTAGTTTTCCAAACCTTCATTCACTAGTTTGCGAAAACAGGCGCCTGGCGCTCCTCTCGTATTTCTTTGAATCTTTGTCTCTTATGTATATTCGGATCCTCAGCATATACATTCCCATCGGCTTGCTTTCCAATAACGTAAATTGTCGATTGCTTTCCTCTTTAATTTTTTTAGATGTAGATCTTAGATCTACACTTTATTTCCTATTATGGCATTTGTACTGCAGATAAAACCAGATTTTTCTCAAGATTCTACGAATTGCATGACAGGGCAAGTACTTAATTATAAACCAATTATTTTGACAAGAATAAGCAGTGAATTGGTTGTAAATATTGTGCTCAATTTCCCCGTACTTCTGAAAATTGGACTGAAAATAGTGAAGAGCCTAGATGATGCTATGACGGTATGAATCGACAGCAGAAATACTTGGCTATTAGCGCAAAAAATGAACGGATTGAATGCGTGTTTGTAATGTCCATAAGTTACATAGCTGACTCACTTTCCAGACACCTTGCCTTGAATCATAATCATACATTACACATTCGCCCTGCTAATTTTTTTTGCCTTGACGTAATGCAGACTTGCGGGTTGACGGATTGCTTTTCGGTATACAATAACTACTTCATCGGATTGATTCGTTTGCTCTGTAGATGACATCAGACTAAAATTATTGAAAAGGATCTCTCCTAAAATAGCTCCATTTCTAATTTTGCAAACAGTACTTAGGAAATTAAAATCTGATTTAAAGGCATAACTAGTTCATGAACTCATTCTTTGCAAGCGCTCAGCACGAGCACACCGCGTGCTCGTACATAAGAATACGCTTTAAATGACTAAAAACAAGTGTTAATTATTTTAATTGAAGCACTAATAATTTTTTCAACTTTCACTATCAAATCAAGCAGGAGTTATTTAGCTAATAAACTCAGGCAAATGGAACGGGTTTCGTACTATTAAAATTTGGTATGTAAATTGGGTAAATGATTTGCACGAATACTAAACTAAGCTCTTGTCTGATTACAATAAAAATCCTGCGTGATGCACACCCATTTGAATCAAGTTATATAATCCTCCTTCCATACACACCTTCAAATAATTTCGCAATAGGAGGCCATTGTACACAGCATTCATCCTTCCAATCGGCCATATTCCACACTTCTGGTCCACATAGCACATGCCAAATGATTTGCACATGTAATATGTCAAGGCGTTCCATTCTCAACTCTTGTTTCATTTTTCTCTCACAACAGGGAACAGAGCATGATTTATTGTGCGTGAGTCTGCCGTTACGAGTATGCAAATTGAAAATTAACTTCAACCATTTTCGAAAACATTCCAACTCCATTAGAAAAAATTTCACGTGTAACCTTTGTCAAATTTCTATTTCAAATCCCAAATTTAATAAAATACTTGTAAAAGTAAAACCTTTAAAGCCACCATGTCAAGTGCGTGCACATTAGATCAAGAATTGTAAAAATCGCTGAGCATTCACTTGATATGCTTCTGCAAAATGCGGTTTTTAGTTAGCAGTAGTTTTTTCTTCTCAAAATTTTGTTTCGAAAGTGACAGTTCAGCTAAAATTAAGAATAGCTATTACCTTCATTTTCTAGAAAATAGAACTTCGGCTCGTCACGAATTGGTTACACGCGAATACACAAACTCCCGTCAATGTGATGACTTTCATCAAATAACGTCATTTAATCTGAATTAATTTCCATTTGCGGCAAACCGTAATACCCACAGTATGAAAATCTTGACTGACCTTTAGTTCCGGCTGTGATTGCATCTCTCGATGATTGTGATGGTTATTATTATTGTTGTGATTCAGCTGAGGAGCAGATGCAAATATCTCAGGATTTGGATGATGGCTGTTGTAGCTATGTTCCTGTGGCAAATGCTTCAAACTATACGAGCATGAGTTGCCCATTTTGTGTTTATTTTCCGATGTGTATTGGGCGTTTGACAGCCCCACTTGTTCTAAATCCGCTTGCGGTTGACCCAAAAGCGCTGCGGTCAAGAATCGTATGTGCGGTGATGGAAGGCTTGCCCCTCGCTTCTGAACTGGACACGGAAATGATAAATTGTTATTTGACGCCAGTTTGATTTCTGGGATTTCTACTTCCCGAAACTTTATAGGACTTCCAGTGACTCTATCACTGAAGTCAAAACTAATCTTAATCCACTGCAAAAGTGCTCACAACTAAGTTTTTCACAATGCGAATGCCCAGTCAAATTCCTCCGACGGATGAGTATCCGCTCTCCTTCACCGTCCAACAGCAAATTGTGATTAGAAATGAAACTGAATAAATTTGACGAAGGTTGAAGACGCTTTGCAGGAGGTGGAGATATAATATTTGCAATGCAATTTGTAATCCAAGTAAGTCAGGCTTTGCGAATTACAAGTCTTCACAAAGTGAGTAGAGGAACCAGGTTGATGTCATCCTCTTCATTTCACTTGCAAGCCGCATTTCGCATCTATCTTTTTTCCTGTCTCTAGGTCCAGTAGCATACAAGTGCGCAGCCAGGCATTTCCCTTGCAGATTTCTTTTTGTTGTCGCTTGTTTGGACTCCATGAGTGTGCTTTATGAGTTAATAACCAGTCAATGCAGGAGGGAGGGGAGCCGTGTACCTCACGTATGCAACTACTGACTTAGATTTTATATCTCAACTAGTTATGACTTAATAGTTTCAACCATACTGCCTTCATCTTGAGCTTTAATCTCTACTACACTTGATGTGCTAAGTGGAGATACAAATACTAAAGACTAGAATTTGCGCTACTATGTATAGGGCACCAGGCACCGCTCATCTACTTATTTATACTCAAATTAATAAGCTACCAAGCGTAAATTCCAAGCTCTTTGGTTCCGACAAGCCAAATAGATGTTTATTATAAGTTGTGATTAAAGACTCACATGGTTTAAATTTCCTGATCAATCAATTTAAAATGTGTTATGCTCAAGACAGTCATGACTGCAATTTTGAAATGTTGACCGTAACCTTACACTCAATACAATTGTGACTGAAGAGACAATTGATCCACTAATGACCGGGCTGACCCACTTCCACAGCAGTAGACTGGGCTTCAGAAGTGGCAGGACCAATAGCAGCTTCTGACAACCGTCTAACTTCCTTTGCCTTTGCCAAAGCCACCTTAGAAATAGAATTGCAACATTAACATTCCAGTGAATATATTGTGTAATAGTATTCAACGGTACAGGTCAAGTCACTTACTTTTAGCATACAAGTTGAAGCCTCCACTACAAGCGTAAGGCGACCGATCCTCTCAGCGTAGCCCTCCAAAGCTTTGCGACTTGATGAGTCGTCCAAGTGAACTGCAATATCCGAAACACGTGGCTCACTTCCATACGCAATTACATCAGTCACAGAATCATCAAGTGTTGGAATTGGATGACCCATCATTCCAACAACACAACTTTCGGACTCAACAGTATCAAATCCAGAACAATGATGCAAAACAGTGACTGACTCAGCGGTTACTCCAACAGTCCTAGTAGTTGGAGCCGGCATTGCCCCTACAATCAAGAGGATAATTAAAATATATTAGTTTAAAATGAAAATCACGAGTAAACTAGCCTGGTCTATTCAACGCATCCATAGAAGTAGACGCATTCGCCGTCAAAATTTTTCCAATCCAGGGACAATCATCACCAGCGGGAATCCCAAGCTCAATAGCAATTTTACGTTCTTTGTCGCCCAGTTGGTCCAATAAGATCAATTTCTTAGTCACTCGGGTGGTAAAACGGAACAGGCGCTCTTGCACGTCCACTTCTTGTTCCAACAATTTGACTCGTGCCTTTAGCTCCTGGATCTCACGTTGAGCTTTGGACTCCACGATGACTTCCACTTCACCATCACCACACTCAGCAGCAGGAGTTTCAGGAGTAGGAGCCTCAGTAAGAGCCTCAGTAGGAGCCTCAGTAGGAGCCTCAGTAGCAGGGCCCTCAGTAGTATGAGCCTTAGAAGTAGGAGCCAGAGGAGCTTGTGGCTGAACAGGTCTCAAGCTTGTGTTTAATGCAGCCAAACGTTTAATCATTTCTGGAGTCAATTTTAATGGACCAAAAACACGAGGCAAAAATCCTGGGAGCGGTGGGAAGTGATTGGCGTATAATAGAGAGCTACCATGCCAGGGGTATGCGAGTCCAAAGTTCTGCATTTTACTTGTTGAATTAGTTATTTCTGAAAGTAAATTAAGCTGTGTTAGTTAAAGCTGTCAAGGACAGCGCCGGCAAAGCTGAACTAGTTGTAACTTACAAAAAATTATAAGAAAAAAAGTAAGTTTCCGTTCCCGGCTATCACTATGAATATGAGAACTCAACTCACTATAATGGAATTGTACTTTTCAATAAAACTTCTTCAGGCAACCAAAATACAACGGTTGTCAAAAGCGACCAATGTAAACTGAAATTTAAGAACTAAATTTAAAAAGCTGAGACACAGAAAACAAATTTACCTTCTAGTCTTACTACAAGTACTTGCGTAGGTCAAGTTGAGAGAATTTACGTCGAGAAAACTAAAGTTAAAGTACGCTGGTAATAGATTCAGGAGTTATGTTATAGCTGAAAACTAATAAACTAGACAATTTTGTGACTAAGAACTACAGAAATTATACACAACGCTACAGAATTCTTGAAACAGATATTTTGCACAACTGGTGCGCCTGCACGCATACTGATACTACGCCATGCATGCCTGCCTTTGAATTGTTATGCTCTTCAATTATTTGAATCTTAGCGCGCGACACCTATCCAGGGAATTTTCAAACAACCACGGGTTCTTCGAGTATCTTTGTCATTGTCATGTCAGAGCGAGTGGTCATTATAATAATTCAACATTCAAACAACTGAAGCCTATGAGTTGCTAAATAATTTACGACATTACATTTGAGAATATTCTTCCGTCCCGTCTAACTAGATTTGAGAGTAAGTAGCCTGTCAGAAAATGCGTGAGCATTATGTATAGAGCTAGCGATAAAATTAAGTGCTAGAGGTTAAAAGTAGGTTTATCTAATTTTAAGTTGTATGCATTGTACAAGCTCTCTTTATATTCTAGTTTTACTATTTTTAATACTTCAATCACGGAAAGTTTTTATTTTTATTAAGATAATCGCAACGTAACGTAACGACAACGGATATGATAATAAGCGGAAAAGGGGTTATTGTCTTTGAGCATGCCATTTTAAACATGAATATTCCCATGCACGCTTATCGCTTATCGCATGCCAAGCCGGCAGTCCGAAAATTTCAAAAATTCGAAATACGAGTAGTGAGATCAGACACTTTGATAAGTGTAACCTGTAGACAAAGTTCGAGACAAATGGCGAGGTTACAACCTGGGTACACCCCTCATAAGTGTGACTAATTTAAAGAAGCTTGCTTGTTGCTTCTTACTAAGAACAGCTTCAATTCAAGCTGTTGACTCATGAAAGTTAATAAACAAGATTTGGAATCTTAAAACCTACTTCTTGCGCAGCATGGAACAGTAACTGTTGTTATAAACACAGAAGATAAACGTTTTCTTTTCGTTATTTTATTAAAAAATAATTCATTGAATTTGTTTAAATACATGGAATTAACTCACAACAGCACATTGAAATACCGAAAGGAATACGGGGACAAAAATTAACACTGGATTAACGCTTAGATTTAGAAGACAATGACGAGGATGGTGCGGAAGTCGATGAGGCAGAAGCCGCAGCCGCTGCTGTTATAGCTAAAGTAAATAGAGCTTCCGGCTCGCAAACAAATTTATACACATAGCGCTCTCCTGCAACTTTTTGCATAATTCCCTTTTCGTAATAATATCGAAGGGAGCGGCTGAGTTTATCGTAGTTCATAGCAGGCCGATTCTTCATTACTCCCCAACGCCTCGCCACCTGTTAGTAAGTGTACGAGATATTGTATTGCAATTTAGGATTTTAAGAAATATAGAAATATAGATGTAAAGAGTGTATTCACCTCTTCCGGTTCAACGAGTTTGAACTCCATTCCTCTCCCTGTCCAGGAAATGCAAGAAGAATTGTTTTCGGGATCATCCAGTAAACTAACAAGAAATTGCCAAAGCTGGAGATTTCCTCTCCGATTATTTCCTCCAATCCCGAGCCCAGCCCCGACCGTGTTACTCCATCCGACGCTGCAAACCTAAGCAATTTTAAAATTAATTTACTTAAGCCACTTCTGGCTATGACTATATCCTCTATCGTTCCAAACAACCGAACCCCATGCGTTATTATGTGCATGTGGATTACGGACTATCCGCCTTGTACTGTAAGAACTTTTAAAATCAACAGGCATGATTTACTCCTAAGATATTTGTAAAACAATAAATACTAACTTGTTGGTGACTTGATGTGCAGTGATTATGGGGAGATGCTGTGGAATGTGTTGCTCTCCTTGTCATCAGGAGGGTAGCAGTTGCTACAAAAAGATATTTGATAGCCATTAGTGAGTCTCCCGAATTAAATCTCATTTACAAGAAACAATGTATCGTTAATATCAATTATTGGAGTTTTATAATCCGGACAGTCGAAAATGCGTGTTCGTTCAGTGCTAGACTAATTAAAAGAATCACGATTGCATGTACATGTCAATCTTGCACGTCTGCCCTGTCAACCCCTCATATTCCAGCCATGCTTTCCACGAGTTAGCTAAGGATGAACGAATGCTAGCAAATAATGGAAAAATATTACTGAAAGCCTTATATGATTTGCAGTGCTCCATTTGAGATGTACCAAACCTAGAAAAAAAACTACATCAAATATAGTTTGCTTCTAAATTCAAAAGATCATGTCGCATAATATGGAAGAAGAATTGTGGCACATTTCTCAAGAGCAGTCCGGAAATCCCTGAATACTTCGAATTAAATATTTAGTACTTCCGTTAGTGCATCAACTGCAAGGCGGGTTAGGACAATTGTTAATTTTATATCATCAGAATTTCGTCAGTGAAAGCCCGTATACGCATGGCATTTGTGCTAGTTCAACACTAGTGACGAATGTTAAAAATCAGTATCCTTGCAAAATACAGAATCAGGAGCTAGACTTGCTAGATACGAGAAACTTTCTAAACTGAAGTTAAAAAATAGAACTGAAGCGCAGCTAGCATTTGGAAGAAATGTAAACACAGAATGATAACGTGATTGCTGGAAAAGAGGAAATAAGGTTTGAGATTGGAAGTGAAAAAATTCTAATTGATTTAATGGTGAAAATTGCTGGAGGGGACGCGGAGATAGTTGGCTGAGAGAAAATCCTAGATTTCCCTGGCTCTGAATCTTCTTGCCTTGGATTACATTTCCCATCCATGCATTTTTGATAATTTTTAAAGCTTTTCTTTCCCTGCAATCCGATTATAAATTCCTTTCTAATCTGTCGCTCCTGGAGGAGAGGGGTGGCGGGCATGAAGGGTTTGCATACAAAACATCCACCTAACTCTTCATTCATAACTCACTAATTTATGTACGGCATACGGCGTCTGCAGAAGTGAAAAAACCGGAAAACCGACGTATGAAATGAAATGAACAGAGCTTTTCGACCTGCTTCCATTTTCATCATTTGTGTTACTGCTGTTCAACCTCATCCAGCCCACACATCTTTTATTAGAGAATCAAATAGGCTCTCAGTTTCTCCACATACTAAATTCTGAGGAAATATTTATTGACAAACTCTCGTGAAATGCAAGCAAATATGATGTTTATTAATTGCAACAAAACCCAATATGCCCCCGTGGTTTGGTTGGTCATTCCTATATAGAAGAGGAAAAGTGACAATCGTACAAAATTTTACCCATATCAATAATTACTGTACGCAATTCATGGCACAGCCGCAACCATAGCGAACTTAATTTTTGTATGGAGTACTACCCTAGTGAGTGAGGCACAACTGGCCAAATTGAGAAAGAATTTAAGAAAATAATATTCAAAATTAATTTATGGTGGTGGTACTGGAGGTCTATAAGAACCCGGGTAGCACATTGTGCATTCTGGAAATGAGCAAGGGAATTGGTGTATGTGATATGATAGGAGTCCCTCCAGTTTGGTTAAGTGAAGAGAAGCGGGTAGCCAGGCTCTTCGACTCTCCATCGTCATCTAATGCTAAAAGCTTAATTACTTATTCAGGATGCAATTATGAAGTATGTGTAGCCCTGCATTAACCTCCTGTCTCCCAAACATCCAGCAATATGAATAAATCCCTGGATAGACCTCATGCATGCGAAGCATCCCACCAGATTCAACATTCAACAGAAATCATATTCACAGCCCTTCATCCCTCCTCACATGAAGGCAGGGCGGGGGGGAGGGAAAAGAAGTGAAAAATCTTTCGATTTCCGTCGAACAATTAAGCAAAGGGAGGCTTTCTCTCCGCTTTCATCCGTCAACTTACCTTCGCTCACTTCCGGTTCATAGGGCGGTGGCAACGGGGCTGGAGTCGAGGAACAAAATGGCATGCAATGATGACTATCCACCTCCGTGTGACTCCTGCATTTACAAATAACACGAAAAGATCAAATTATATCCCACAACCACACGGACTGAGCGATTTGTAAGGTTCAATCGTATTGCTTGTCAAATATTTGAACTACAAGACTACAGAATCGAGTGTGCCAAAATTTGACGATAAAATATGTAGTAGAATCTAAAAATCGCTAACCCCAAATGAAGATGATAATAATATTCCCCTGTTGTGGTAGCCGAAGATGTAAATTCTCTTCGATCCTCTGAATGTGAATTCTCGTCGTCATCGTCATAGTCCAACCCTTGGTATGAATTGGACTGATTCTGGAGGAATGGATGTTGGATGGCTGCGTGCTGGGGTGGTGGCGGAGGGTAGTGATATTCATAGGATACTGGAGATCCAAGGACCTCAGACGGCAGACGACGAGAGCTGCTTTTCTCGGTCACAGTTGGAAATGACCCTCGACTATCATCTTAAGTGATACAATTACATTGTCAGCCGTGAGGTCAGGGATTTCGCAACATCAAAACAAATAAGGGTAAATCTAACGAATAAAACAAATCACAAGGAAGCTAATTCAAATAAACCTTCTACTTTGACAGTATGTGAACATACATAATGGATGGAAACACATGCATTTAAAAATTGGATACATTGCATCAGAAATATTTGTATCTATATTTATTCGGTGGCAATTTCTCTATATTGAGTGCGTCAGCACAATTCAGCAAATTTAAGGAATACGTGTATTATGAGGGAATATCTAATAATGCAAATTTGTTCTAAATCCAAGAGCAAACATATTTTGAATTTCAACTTTACAAACCCTATACTGTGTGTGAGTACTTGGCAATTTTAGTGATCCGATGGAGAGAAAAATTGGAAGGGTTTTCAGTGAAGAACCTGCAATTCGCCTTGCTCTTTGTTAGCCGTATTACCCTCTCCGCTCGCCCCGTCTATTGAGATACAAATCCCCGAATGCACAATGTAAATCACATTGTAAATCAATATGCATTTCAGCCGTCAGTAATACAACGTTCCGGGTAAGATTGGGATTTCATAGATATCACACTGGGTCACCACAGCAAAGCACAACCTAGAACTCGGGGACAACCCTCATTCTCCGAAGTCAAAAATCAAGTGAAAATCGGATGAATGAAACATTTCGTTCCACATCTGTATTCTGGGCATGGAATTCATGTCCTCAATGAATGCTAAATAACCACAAATAAAGTGTGACCTCCGTCCTTCATTTCCTTTATTCCACTGAGTGTTTGTAACGAGACGAAACTAATCTGAGAACGACTTATCCATACATTTCACATTCAGGGCATCCTTCGGTTCAGCAGGAAAAGTTGTAACACTTTGATTTTCAACTAAAACTTTTAAAATCTGGATTTAGTCGGAATTTTGAGCACTTACAGATGTATCAATGTGAGCAATTCGTATTGTTGTGAGGAATGCGAAAAATGACCTTAAAAGTTTTCCAAGTCCAAGTCCAAGTGAATGAGGGGTAATAAACTGGCAATATTCGTTTTCTACTCAACAAAATCACTATATTATGTACCGTTAGCTAAATTTAGTACATCATCCTAAGTCGGAAAAAATGTTCGCCAAACCATGACCAAGAATTATTTTAACATCAATTCTAATGACCTTGGAAGTTATTTTTACATTTGCGCCTGGTAGTGCAGCTGAACTTTTTTTTAACTTTGCAATAATAATTTAATATTTATTTAGAACATAAAAATTGGAATCGAGAAAGATGCCCAGAGTCAGAAGTGAAACCAATTCGCTTGCATGCCAGTTCTATGAACAAAGCATAGGAGCATGCCAAGGCTACAGTAAAAAAAAAGAATTAGAAAGATGACGGCGGCATTGATTTCCAGTTCATGGAAAACAATGTGTGCTCACGCACTAACTATAGCCAATAAAAACCCATGATTATTGAACCGTTAAGAATTCTGAGTAGTTTTCTATTGCAACCCTTCCCTACTTTGATGCAGGAGTCACATTGTTTGTGGGAAGACAAATTTATGATCATTATATGCTGTCAACAGAATAAATGTAACGCTACGCGATGGGTTTAGTCGCAATACTTGGGAAAATCTCAATTTTGTATTGTCCAAGTTGACAAATATATTCTGCAAGACAAAATTATCGAAACAGCCAGAAAAATGCTTAAGAAAGCAAAGAAGTTCAGTTCTCACGATGCCCCTATACTTCGTTTTTCTGCCAGACGCAAGAGGAGAACTTTTTCTTGAAATCATTCAAAATTGATAGAGGATTTCTGAACTTTCCAATTGCAAACCTTAATGTCAAAATAAAAATAATAAAAACGTAACTAGAATTAAACCATTGAATACGAAAAAAGTTAAGAGACTAGTCTACACAGGCACAGCGTCGGCAAATTTTCTTCCTAAATTCTTCTGAGATTAGATAATCAAAATCTCTTTTAAATTATTAAACCGTAATGTTATGCACAGAATTAATAGCAAAAGTTAGCAGGGTGGTTTCACCCCGCTTGTTTCCTTCTCCCATCCATTCTTGAATCTTGTCGGAAAATGAAGTTTCAGGTTTGCACCCTGAGTTTTGGATTCGGGGAAATACGGTGTAGAACTACCCGGGAAAGCACAAAAACATCTATTGACTCGACGACTCGAGTGAACTACAGACTGATCTATTCTATTCTAACCCTACACCCGGCAAAGGAGAGTGTATTTGGAGTTTGGACAATGATGATGCCTTTAAGCGATTAAGGAATGATGATCATTATTATATTGTCAGATGAGCAGAACCAGAGAAGGCGTGTACATAGCAAAGCAACTTCATTTAATTACTTTCGTCAACAAATATAAATTTCCAATGTTTAAACACAAACAAACATTGTGTCAATATTTGATGGACATGATCATCTCTTGGACCTACACAAGATAAAACACTCGTTTCCAATAACTTAGATAAAATAAAAGGCAGAGCTACAAGGAGAAAGCACAATATTTGTCTGCTAATCCCTTTCCATCTACTGAATGGAGGAAAATAATAGCTAATACTTTATTTTGGATTGCAAGTATTTAAAAGTTGATTCAAATTAGTGGTTTTGACAGTTACAATTATGCATTATGCAACCCAAAGTACCCAATTTCTGCATTTTATTTAAATGTGGAATTAAAGGTTGTTGCTACAGGTATAAGCCAAGCAGGAGAACAAGGTGCATGTGTCTTAGACCTGGTATGCATTTTGTCCAGAGTTAAAAAATTGATATGATATTTTTACATCATATTGAAGGCACAATGAACTCAATCAAAAACGCCAAAGTCAAAGGGTAAGAAGTGGACTGAAAGAGAGGAAAGCGATTGAATTCAAACAGAGGGTGGAGGACATAAAAGAAAACCGATTTTTAACATGCAAGAAAAGCAGTACTTGTGGTTCGGCTCAATACATGTAAAGTTGACAAGAAAATAAAAAAAGTGATTAGATTGAAAACAGCAGGTGATATTTCATTAGAGTATCAACGAAAAGATTAAATGCTGTGGGTAATGGCTACGGGGTGGAATATGCTTACGAAAATCTGGAGAGTTGATGATTGCGGTTGTATGGTTTTGATGCAGTTGCAGATGATCCAGACTACCTGTTGTGTTCAGCCAACAACAGTCAAACTTTAAAAATTGGTTTCCTTTCATCTTAACGACGCACTACTCTACATGAGGAGTTGTCAGATCCAAAGATTTTCCTTTCTTATCTCTACATTTTTTGAATATTTCTAGACTTTAAATCAAGAAAATAAACCCTCTCAACCTCAAAAACCAATATTCACATAAATGTATATATTTTCAAACTTGCGGAAACCAAGCATAACTTAATTCCCCAATAAAGTAAAACCAAACTACACGAATCCTGTACAATTAGGTAAGTACATCTGTCATTGGAGTTTAGAAAACAATGACACACCACGCTTTTGGGGGGAATAGCTTTCAGAATCTAAGTTCTTATAGTGAATTCGTGTTATTGCTCCGTTCAAAGAAAATGCAACAATTATTAGAGCTCAAAGTCAAAAATTACTCGACCCAATATTTTCGCGGTTATGTATTCTCAAAGTGTAAGACACATTCACATCACATCCGGTGACTATGATGCCTACTCGTTCCCTACAATTTAGCTAACTCACTTCGCAGCCCGACTCTTTAAGGTTTTAATAATCTCCTTGCCCATCAATTAATAGTTTGGGATTGTATTACGAGCACGTCTTAGCCATTACCAGAAGCTTGTCACACTAATCTATTTGTTTTGTCATATTTAATTGGCAGAAGATTAAACTTCAAGCGACATGACATAGAACAAGTGCGATATGAACGTCAAAACTTTCTGACCGTATTGTTGATAACGTTGAATCCAGGATGAACTGGGGGGATGATGATTTGGAGAATATCCATTGTATCCGCCAACACCGTGTTGTAGCATCATTTTCTCCATTTTTTGAAAACCTGGGCTTTGTCAAAACACTATCAAATTTTCTGCAAACAACTGTTAACCTCACGCCAGCCAATTCAAGAGTTTAGTTTCAGAAGGGACAATCCGCCGACTGGGCTCGCAATCCTCCACTCCCAATAAGTAATTAGGTTTAAGAGGTTTGGAAAATTTTAAAGAGACTTCGAGAGAGGAAAGGGTGTCTTTGTGTTGGCTTGACTTTCACCGAAGAAATGACAAACGTCAATGGATGGGAGGAGGAGATACAAAAGGCTCGCAAAAAGTCACACCACATGAACAAAGGGGAGAGCTAAACACCGGCACAATAAAGGTCGTCCTTTCCACAGCTCCTTTTATTCACTCTCAGAATTAAACCAAAAGGGTCACACACAAAATACCCTCAAAATGATAATGCCTTATTAAGAAGCCGACAATAATTCTCAACAACTAACTACAAACTCAGCTATTCCGTATTTAATAAAACCTTGTCTAGTGTGACTTAGTAAAAAGTTATCGTCATATCTTTGTCAGTTACAATTATACGTGGTACATAGCTACAAGCCTAACCAAACTAAATTTACCTTCTCACTCGACAACGATGAGTTAATATTTAATAAGTAAAACCCCAAAAATGTTATTATAGTTTTATGAGGGGGCTTGATTATGATATTTACCGGGGCACCATTAGCAGATTGTGCTACAACTTTTATATAAAAAAAGTTTTACAAAGTCAAGAATTACATGCCAACAGATTTAATTCAGTTTGTTTTTATCGAAGTGTTCAGAACCAAGCGAAAAACCTATCTGTCTAAAAGGTAGAAAATCTGCAAACTAAACCTTCTGTGCCCCCTAGTCACCCTGCGTCTGTTTCGATAGAGCCTAAACTTTTACTTCTACGCAATACATTCGTTATAAACACTCCCTCCTCATCCCAGAGTCAAACTACCCAGCGAGTCTTGAGAAGCTATTCATTAAGTTGTTGCTAGCAAAGAGAGATTTTATGTTTTTCAGACTAGCCAAAATTTACTTCCTGAAATCCAAAAAGAATACATCTGTATTACTTGTCAAGGAACTCCGGCGAATGTAAATTACACTTACCGACGGAAGCTGGGGATGCGCTTAGTCAACTTTTTCACTGAATTGAGAAAACCCTTCTTCTTCTCTTGTTCCTCCTAGTGCATTTGAAGACGGAGCTTCCAAATGTAGTCTTTACCCATAACTTCCTCTGCAACTGACAGATTTGTTTGAATGCACTAGAGAAAATCAGAAAATCAATTATTGAGTAATCACAGCTACAGTAACTAGATTTAAATTAGTACTATAGCGCATGCCTACAGATTTTAAAATAATTCAAACTCACTCTCTTAATCATCATCAGTTTGTACTCTTCGGAGAGATGTGGATTTTCCATAATTGACTTCATAATGCTCTTAGTTTCCTGCAGTTTAATGAATATTTTCTGCCTTTCGTACTCCGCTTTCGAAATTGTTTGACAATACCCTTCTCCTGAAGCTCCAATGGCATATTCATTGTCTGTATTTGCATCATCAGCCGTGGGCTAAAATCAGGATTTAAAATAAAGAATGCCTTAGAACAATGTATTTCGTGTTTCCCAGGCATAAAATTTGTTAACTTTTACCTTCGAATTTGACACCCTTTCAGGACAAGGTGGGATTGCGAAACAATCTTCTTCTTGATTTAAAACTTCGACACTTTGAAACATACTTGATTCTGGCTCTTTAGTTGTAGACTTTTGCACTCTACTAATGTCTTGCTCCGACGATGATGACGGCATCAAGGAGCAGCTATAAGTTGGGCTTTGTGGAGGCAAATTCATTGAAATGCCTTCTTCAAATCTTCAAGCGAAACAAAAATTATTAATTCAACATAGAACATCGCCTCATAAGGCATAACATCTAAAGATTAAACTAAAGATTCGGGTGAACACATTCATACCTCCTAACTGACGTGAGACGACCGTCTGGGGTCGAGGTTGCTGGCTGATTGCTGGATTGTGGCCTGTTAGTCGGTGTGATAATACTCCTTTGAGCCGAAAACTTATTTCTTGCGGCGTCATCCTCAATCGCCAATTTTAGGAGATGCTCAAAGGCCAACACTTTGTACGAATAAAGGACATTTTGGATGCGATCCGACATTGCTTCAAACTAATACGCAATATGCTGGAAGAGCTCTGAAAAAGACGGATTCTGTTTGACTGTTTAATTAACTGAGGCGAATAGTAATCAAAGGGTTTTGCACGGGCAGGGATGGGGACACAGATTGAGCAGGGAAATGAAAAGCGAAGAGGAAGGCGAGGGTTTGTTTTGCTAATCTGACGCCAGGCGTCTCATTTTGCATTTCCCACCACGAAGGACGAAGGTGTGGTTGCGTGCCTTGCTATTGCGTAATTCCCACCTCGCCGTGTTGGATTGGACGCTTTGCATTGTTGGACTGACGCCCCAACGCGCTCCTCACCCATTCAACACACACACGGTCAGCTCGCTCCAAGTCAGTTAAAACTTTTCTCTTTAACATTTTGATAGGAGTGCTACTTCACCGTCGAGATTTGCAACAATTGTACAACAATATAATTGAAAATTGGCAACATGCCAACAGAGTGAGTGGCACTTAATTTAAGTATTTATTAATTTAATCGGGCTGAAGGAAATGAAGTGGTGGGATGAAGAAGGCCGGAGACATTACTTTGGTAGAATCGGGTACCACCTGCGCCCTGAATCTTGATTAGGGATTCCAATTCGGATCCGAGCACCCAGATTGATAGGAGATGTGCAGTGTACAGGTTTAGTTGTCAAATTATAGAATTAGTCAGATTCGAGGGATGAGGGACCAAAAATGATGATGGGCCAAACCGTGTCAGCCTGGGTTGCCAGTTACAGCATCAGACCAGATGTACGGTGCTCTGTGCTCACCTTATGCAGACCTAGCTGTAGCCAAGATTCCTTGACAACATCCAAGTTGACCCCAAACAATCATTTCCCCCGGTAGCGACGAAGTATGGCCTAACCTTGTACGGTGAAGCTGTTAAGGAATATTGGTTGTAGCTGCTGGCAATATATAGGTAAATATTTCACAAGCGCGCCAGCCCGCTTCGCGGGCTCTTGCATATGGTACCTCATTGAAATTTTGTGTACAAAAACAATCACACAAAAACAAAATCGCAATCCCATGAAAGTGGGAAAATAGTAGTAATCCCCAGCACCGACGATGTGGTGGTATTTGTCATTTGTTTGTTTGTTTACGCTTCCGCCGTGTCATGGCGGCGCACCGTGCCGTTAAAGCTATTAAAAATGCAAAATGTAAAAATAGCGCCATGGATACGAGAAAAAACGTCGCGGGCACTCTGGCAGATAAGCCGCGGAATTGCGAATTCTAACACTTGAAGAGAATTCCAAAACAAATTCAATTACTGTTTTAACCAAGATGCGTAAACAAACTTTTCCCTACAAGGTGGGCCTATACTTCACGGGCAATACTTCCAAATGTAAACATTTCCAAAATGGGGAGATTTGACTTTCGCACTATGGGCAGGATTTAAAACAGTTCTGCGTTTTTAGTTTTTGGACTGATTCCTACTAATTTTGACCTCCTGAGTTCGAATTCGTCGACCAAACTTGAATCCGACCTCCGGTTTAGC